>JAJLTW010000129.1:0-37559 GCA_030564125.1 Myxozyma lipomycoides
CCTTGTCGATTGCAGCATAATACCGGTTCCGCACAATACGGTATAATGCTCCGGTGTCGTCGCGGCGCCCAGTCCTTCGTAGTTCCTTGCGTGCGGCACAGTATTCCTAATGGATCTGGATGAGTTCTGTAGTCCACCATGGTTAGGCTCTCGCATATGGCCTCACGATCTTAGTGGAGGCCATTAATGCCGCGGTGAGGTCCTCCTGAAGTCGTTCTGACGTGTGCTCCAGAGATGCATCTTCCCATGTAATACTTGGTGAAGGGGCTGCAAGGAAGCTTTGTTGAAAGGCTTCTTTATCCATGGTCTTGAGGTTGAACCGTCTTGGTGCGGACGCCTGTGCACTCAGGGCTGCCTTGTGCTCTGCGATCTCAAAGCGTATGACCTCATGGTCGGAGTCTACGTGTGCCTCATCATCGACATGCCAATTGATAACTTCGTCGGTAACAAAGGTCAAGTCTAGAACTGACGGTTGTTTATTAGCGTTTGCTGGATAGTAAGTAAATGTATTCCTGGCATTCACCAGCGTTAAATTGCGCTCTTCAATGTACTCCACACTTCTGCATTCTTGAGGCGGCTGCACTTCTCGTTCCACAGCGGATGATGTGAGTTGAGGTCGCCGACCAGTACCGTGCGTGTAGCAGGTATGGTTGACCGAAGAAGGCAGTCCACGGCATATATCGACGTGCCGGGCGTCTTCTTGTCGTTATACATGTGGTATATCAGTACTGGTGCAATATCCGGTGTACTTACCTCAAGAATTTGCCGGTAATCGTCAGATACCAAGTCTCCCTTGGCGTACAGACTAGCCTGTGTCTCGGATTGTTCACGTAGGCGACGACATCGCTGTGGGTGGACGTCCGCTACTCGGCATTGGACTGTTGTTAGACCGGGGAAACGTACATAAATGTGCTTTAAATCCACCACAATTTTACCCGGCGTTTGTTTTGTCTGTCTAGCCCTAAAACCCTTGGCCTTTGTTTTTTTTTCAGGGGGTGGGAAACATTGCACCGACGAAAGGACGAATAACTATATCGAACCTTGAGAACGCAATTCAAAACTTTTAAGACATCCATGATTACGTATCGTCTTGGATTATACTGAAATACACCCGAATAGAAAGAAAAAAAAAAAAAAGAAAAAATGGGGGACGACTTTAGTATAGAGTCTGATAAAAATGGGACAAAAAAGCAACAGAGTATACGGTCCGTGATGGCGAGTGGGAATTTAACCGCCACTGAATCTGTCGTGTGCGGTGGAATTGCTGGATTGACCAGCAGGTAAGTAATACCTATTTTTTTGCAACTCATTTCTGGAGTTATATCTAATCAAGCTCAGGTTTTTTATTGCGCCGATGGACGTGGTTAAGATCCGAATGCAACTTCAACATCTACCATCATCTCGAACGAATGCAATCACGACTGCACTTGACATGATCCGTAACGAAGGCATACGTACACTATGGCGAGGTAATGTTCCGGCCGAGATTATGTATTTGATGTATGGATCAATACAGTTTACAGCACTTCAACAAACTCGAGATTTGATAGATTCAACTATACCTCGATGTCCGCCGTCGTTGACCCAGTTCGTAGCCGGCGCGACAGCTGGTGCCATCGCCACCACTGTTACATATCCATTAGATCTACTCCGGACCAGATTTGCGGCTCAGGGTAGTATTGTTGCCTATACATCACTTATTGGTTCAGTCAGGGATATATATCGCGACGGTGGGATTTACGAGTATTTTCGGGGGATTAGACCGGCATTGGCCCAGATTGTGCCTTATATGGGTTTATTCTTTGCCACATATTCACCTTTACAAACGATGTTTTCGAATCTGCTTATTGTTAAACCGAGACATAATGACAAAGACCAAGTCGAATCGTTAATACTTCGATGGGCAGGAATACTAGGTTCAAACGACGCATTGGCTGGGATGACCGGCGGGATCATATCAAAAGCAGGCGTATTCCCATTAGATGTGATTCGTAAACGAATGCAGATTCAAACTGCACGACAAAAATTTGCACATGGATCGTCTAGTTCGACGATGCCGATGTATCCACGCACAATATCTGGTTGTATTACCGCTATAATTAAAACTGAAGGTATTCGTGGACTCTATCGAGGGCTTGTGGTTTCGCTTGTCAAAGCGGCACCCGGAAGTGCGATCACGATGTGGACTTTTGAACATGCGGTTAAAATTCTTCGCTGGCTCGAAGAAAATAAATAAAGGTATAATAGAGTGGTGTGTTATTTGCATTTTTTGGTAGGGGCGAGGGGGAACGGGATATGGAGTTATAGAACGTTGTTGTATCATACATATTATACAATTTCTTAATCTAATTTTTTGTTTTTACCACAGTTTTGTGGCGGTTTTTACAAAACCCAATTTTGTAAATACCCATCCTCACCGAATAAATTCTGGTTGCTGTCAAGTTCCTCGATCGCAGGTGGTTTACGAATAGATTTACTAAACTCTGCATCCAATAAGGTCGAGTACGAATGATCAAGAAAATCTTCAAGTTTATACATCGGTTTGTTGAACGGCTCAGACATGATCCGTGCTAACGTTGCAACATTAGGATGTACATGAGTTTGAATCGTAGCAAGTTCCCACAATGATGAATCAATTGCACCGGTCAAATTTGGATCTGACTGGTTGGCATCGAACGGATCATTGACCATATTCGCCACATCTGGGCGATGAATCATGTAATTACACGTATTATGTCTTTTCAACAGATTATAAACAAACGGAACCACAATGACAATGGCACCAGGTGGAGCGGTTAAACACAGTCTCGACATACGTTTAATAAATGACGCGACCATGTTGGCAGGTAAATGCGACGACGACAAGAATAAATCGAGCAATCGAAAAAATCTTGATCGATATTTAACATGCATGATATTCCGGTCCAGTAATGCGTACAGCTTAGTGTAAAAATTAGGATAATCCAAATTATGTTTCTGCATCAAGACAAATAATGCATTGAGCGCCAAGATCGACACCACACCACCAGCATCATACGAATCAGTAAGGAAATCCATCAGCATTTGAGGTTTACTCATAAATGGTACAATTCTCTGGTGCATTATTTGTAAAACGTACTTGTACTGGTCAGTGTTTAACTTCTGTGCCAATACTGCAAGCCATGCATCTTGAAATGCAGCTTTATGCGACGATAATTTGCATACTGCTTGTTTGTTGCTCTTTGCAGGCACCGGGACCCAAAACTCACTTAACTTGTTGTCATCAGTTGGGAACTCGCTGAATGAAGACAACGCCGCTAATGTGTGCTTTGTCAGCTGTGCGGTTTTTTTAGTCCTGTCGTCACCCTCGACTGTAAAAATAATTGCAGTAGTATGCCAGAAATGATACCTCAAATCGTCATTAGGCTTGACAAATCGTTCCACAAACTCAAGCAACAAATCCTCATCAGGCTGTTCATACAAAGTCGTAATCAATTGTCTGTACAATTTCTTTGCAAAGTGGTATTCTCCTTTTGTAGGCGCCAAGTGAATCGACTCTTCCTTGACCAAACGCATGCAAATTGTAACCCCTGCAATCGCTGTATCTGGATCTTCGTGGTTTACAAGAACACGTAGTAGCTTTGAAGTGTAGTCCTTATATCGGTCACGTAGCCATAGTGTTAGTGTTGCTTGTGGACTACCCGCAGCTGAGCTTTTGGGTTTTTTGAGTAATCTTGCTGCAAGAAGACGTGTGAATGTTCTGAAGAGTGACGTTGCTGTCAACACCTTGATTTCCAAATCATCGTCCTGTCAAGTCAATATATTAGCCAAAAATTACCAAATCTTCAACTTACATCGAGGAATTTTATAAGGTGCACCAAATTGTTGTAATGCTCGGTAGACCTTGCAATCTGTTGCTCCAGCTCCAAGATCACATCTGCTGATGCAACCGGAGCGCCTTCTGCCGAAATCTTCCTCAGTTTCTTAGATTCTTCTTCAGAAGATGCCTTCCTTGACCTCTTCTTTGAAACAACTCCCGGCATCTCTTCCGCTTTTTCCTTGGCTTAGTCTATAATATATGCTTCGTAAATTTCGGTCAATGCTGGTTTAACTTGGTCTCGTTCGTTGGGAGAAAAAGAGAAAAAAAAAAAAAAAAAGTGCTGAGTCATTTACACCGGAAAAGCTTAGTCAGGCCCCGACCCTAAATATTTTGCCCAATCATAGCAGCGATTCCGATGCCGGCCGGGGGCAAATGCTCTCGACGTTCACTTTTTTCGCTCGAACATCAAATAAGGCAAAACCCAAGGCAAGGTTCAACCATTCCACATCTACTACACAATGGCTTCCCAGATGATTGCTCGTTCATTGAGATGTATGTATCTTCCGCAATTGATTGATGGCCAGGATTTGTCGGTATGGAGTTTGGGTGCTAACTTTTGGAATAGTGACCGCTCGCTCGCCAGCGGCTATGTTGCTGCGTGTTCCGTATGTGCTTCCCGTTTGAATTTTTATTTTTTTTTTTTTTTTCAGTTCAGTTTTGTTATTTTTTTTTCATGTCAGACTGGTGTGACGGGACGATTCAGATTTCAGTTGTTGTGTAGCTAAGTGGTTGAATTGGTTCGATAGGCAGAACGCGACCGGAACCACACAGACTTTTCATCGAATTGCAATGCCACACAGGCACTCACAAAATTTCAGTCAGACATGTTGATAAAAATAACGAATTGATTGAAGTTGAGAATTTTGGTGTGATGGTGAACGGTGCAAAAGCTAATTCAATTAGGGCCACAGCACAGTACTCGACCAAGCCCGATCCCAAGACCAAGGCTACGTCACTCATTAGCTCACTTCCAGAGTCTGCTCTTTCTAAGACTGGTTTGTTGGCTACCGGAACTGCTGCTGCCGTCTACGCTGTCTCGAATGAGCTCTACGTTCTCGGTGAGGAGACTACTCTTTTGGCCATTGTCTCGTCATTCATCTTTATGGTTGCCAAGGTCGGTGCCCCCGCTTATACCGAGTGGGCTGACTCCTACATTGCCAATATGAAGGCTATCCTGAACAAGTCGCGTGAGCAACACACTGCTGCGGTTAAGGAGCGGATCGAGTCTGTGTCACAACTCAAAGAGGTTGTCGGAACCACCAAGGCTTTGTTCGCTGTCTCGAAGGAGACTGCTGAGCTTGAGGCTAAGGCTTTTGAGCTCAAGCAGTCTGTCGAGTTTGCTGCTGAGGCAAAGTCGGTTTTGGACTCGTGGGTTCGCTACGAAGCTTCTGTTCGTCAACGTGAACAGAAGCAACTTGCTGAGTCGGTGATTGCTAAGATCGAAAAGGAGATCAAGACTCCCAAGTTCCAGCAACAGGTTCTTTCCCAGTCGATTGCCGAGGTTGAGAGTATGTTAATTTGAGTAATAGTAGTGATGCTTTGATATTAACGTTTAGAAATCTTCGCTGCTTAAATGGAGGGGGTAAAGATACAAAGGTTTGTGGATGTGGCGTGTTCAATGAATGGTCCATGTTGCATTTAGAATAATAAATTCATTATACTAAGATTTAAACGAGTGTAACAAATTCAATTACTTCAAATTTTTTTCTTCCTTTTTTCTTTTCCTTACTTTGTGACATGCTTGACATTTAAAGTCCGCTTGGAATCACCTATAGAAATTAAATGAAAATTTCTCCAACCTAATTTGGGATGATATACTTACGGGTTCCGTAAATAAATTTCTTATATTCCTTTGCCAGCATGGCACCTTGCTTGATGTATAAACTGTCAGGCTTACACCCATTAATCTCATCAAGAGTTTTAAGCGCTCGAGTTGCTACGCCATCAGATCATTTGGTTACCAAACAATAACGTTGAATTCAGCTTACCTTTAAGATAATGGGGCTCATATCTGCTTGGTGATTTTAGCACATATTCAGATAAATAGTCCCAGTTTAAGTTAAATTCAGGAACACCGTTATATTGCTCAACAGATTCGATATCGATCAATGGTCGCTGCAACGTCAAATACGACGCGGCAATAAACAGCCATAGTCCAGACACCAGGATGACCCTGTGCTCGATCGCGGGAAAATGAAGTAAAAGCACATGAACCGCATGAGCAGAGGTTAATGTGTGCACGGCCAAAAAATCGAATTGGTAGTCGTTTGGTTTGTGAGTGCATGCGAATAGAACTGATGCGGTGTGAAATAACCGGAGAGCAGTGCCATTGATATCTAATGTCAGCATAAATCCTACCCAATAGCAACACAGAACATAATATACCAGTCATGTCGAGCTTATGTACAAACTTGTGAAAATCTTCATCAAATGTTTGCATGATTTTTCCAATCTCGAATGTGTTAGCTTTGTGGATGTCCATTGAATCAAACGCAGTTGACTCGCGCATCTGTTTTAAGATCTCGATCGGATCAGATTCAAGATCTTCAGCCTCGGACTTTCGGAGTACTTTGTCAGCATAGTTTTCAAAAAACAAAACATATGGCGGGTAGTTGGTAGTTGCGAGTGTCAATGCTTCGGTGGCTATTTCAGCGCTTTCCAATTCGTATGCGTACTAAAGGTGTCAGATTGATATTTAAATTTCAATGACTTAACAAACTTACGGCAGCGTGAATAACTGGATGTGCAACTATAAAGTTAGACTATCATTACCCTTTATTATCAATCATTACTTACGCCCTCCGAATACACCCTTCAAAAGCTTGCAATTATTAGCAATCAGATACTCTCGCAGTATCTTTCGCCAATCGTAGCCGGCGAGCATGATTTCGTCGTCGAAAAAATCATTATACGCTCTCTCATATCTAAAAATAGTCGTCAGCAAGTGTACAAGTTATAGCTGGGTAAACAAGTAATTCATTTACCTTCGCTGACCTATGAAATCTGCCCAGTCTTCTGGTGTAAGCTCTTGAGGGCTATCCTCAACCCACTTCACATAATGTGTCGTATCATGCTCGTATAGATCATATAGCTGGTCAGAAGTAGCCCCAAGCAAGTAAGCAGATCCTAGCAACTTTTAATATTAGCATTATAACTCGTGCAATGAAGCTCCATCGCAGCTCACATGTGGAAGGTGATTGTGAAACTTGCGATCATTGAACAGCACAGCATAGGTGATATGATTAGCTCTAAGAAGCTGCACCAATTTTCGCTTCGGATCTTTATTCTTATTCTGTTTCGACTGCTTGACCAGATCTTCACCTGTAACCTTGCTAGGCCAATGTTGCTTCGATACTAGATTACCCATTGATCGCACACCAAATAAACTTAACGTTACTTTGCCCGAAAAAAAACCGGAAACAAAGCAAAAATAAGATGATCGTATCAACTTTTCGTTTGAGCAATTAGTTAAATTGCTTATATATTTAAACAGAAAAAAAAAAAAATAATCGGATGATCTACAACTTGGTTGGGATCAATGGAGTTGGGATTTATCCCAACGAAATACTGACGTATTCAAAGACGATGTTGAAACCTCTCGATTCGGGTTTAGCCAAAAATCGACTTATGTAACGGCAATCAACATGATCAAAATTGATATTTTTTTTTTTTAGATTGTAACTGGGTAAGTTATATGCAATCTGGTTTAGCGTTCATATAATTTGTACCCTTCATTGTATTTATTTTTTGAACAAAATTCCTTACCATGGCTGACTTCTGGGCAATCAACCATTTTTTTAAAAAAAAAAAAAAAAAAAAAAGCTCAAAATTTCTCAGAAGCATCAGATTAAACATTGAAGAAACTTATATGGCCTAATAATCATCTAAAAAGTCTTATTCGACAGTTCAACTTCTCGTCAGAAACTGTCTTTATTGGTTGGTTAGTGGTTACCCCCTGGATGATGATTTTCCTAAAGCTTGTGCGCCCCTTTTGGTTGTGATGCGCACAACAACCCAGTTTCCTCCTGTTCCGGAAAACTTCCCCCCCCCCCCTTCACTCATCTCACGTACAATGGAGCTCCAAATCCGATGAATTCATCTGTACATGCCACAGTTGAAGATGTCAAGTATTACGCAGAAGAGCTTCCTCAATTGGCGGTTATGCGTGTGAACGTAGGGGGTGTGCATACGCGACCGAGCCAAGTTACGATGCTGTCGAGACAGTCGTTTTATGTGCGTTGGCAATCTTCTAACACAAACCCAGACGTTTTTGAGTTACCTGGAGTTGCCGCGCCTGGACAAGCAATCGTTTGGAATCAGAATGATATCAAGTATGATGATGATCTTGATGTGAATTCGTTCGTGGTCAAAAGCGACAGGACTGAAAGACCACCGGCACACGTACCGCTTGTTGCTTGTGAAATGGCCGAGAAGGCAAGATGTTCATCAGTTCAATGTAAAAAGTGTTACGGGACTATCATAAGCAGAGACGCAAATATCAAGTACCTGGATATGCCATCTGCCAATTGGCACGAACTCATGGACTTTTGGCACTGCCACAAACCAGAGCACGATCATCATGACAAGAGTGCTGGTGTTTCCGAAGATCAATTTTTGAAAGATGGATTGCGACCGAGAAGCAAAATCGCGTTAGTTGCCACGACGCATATTGAGTATGTCTTGGAAGATTTGACCAATATTAAGGTGAGTTTGAATGAACTGTAGGCCTTCCTTTCTTTCAAAATGGCGGCATACAGACACGACAAATTTTAATGGCAGAAAAAAAAAAAAACGAGTTTTAAGAAGATATCTTGATCGAATCACGCACCTTAGCGTCTCAGCTCCCAATCAAGATTTCGATACACAAACCCAAGAGCAATTTTCAACTGTCCTTTTTTTTATTCTCAATGAGGCTATAACGATCTTCGTTCAAGTGCAGATGTTAAAACTTTGGGTCTCAGTTTTGAGGGTTACGTCGAAGGTTGTGGATTAGTGGTTCTTGTAAAGAGCCCAGACACGCCTTGGTTGTAACATCATCTGAGATTCGATTCCTTTGACTTTGTATTTTTGGCAGTTTGATTGGAGGAGCTTAGAGTTTAAAAAAGGCGAGATAATGCCGTTATTTTTGGGTGTGTCTGATGCTGATTTTTTCCGTAGAACAAACATCGGAGACAATAAAGGCAACGGCTAACATCTTTTTAGTGCTTTGGAAACAATGTATACTGCGAACAATGCAATGAGTTGATAGGAAGTGTGCAACGTTTTGGGTTGGCACTGTATAAGTGGGCTATTACGACCAATAATGGACAATTGGATGTGCAACCGGAAGAATGCATCTCGGCTACAATATTGGACTTTGTTGATTTTCATGCTCAATATAAGTTTCATATTGTTGGAGACAATGGTGGTGGGATTTTTGTGAACGTGCTCAGCACCGATGTCACCTATACAACCAAACAAGTTCCTCCAACTCGGGCGATAAAAGTGAGGTATTCGACCGGGCAGATGGATAATGAAGAGTTCGGATTGGAAACTCTTGAATTCCCCGAAAGTGTGGTTGAATGTGTTAACGATAGACTGGATTTTAGTAATCAGCAATTGCCGATCAATCAACAAAGGTTGGATCGTCGGGCTGGTATATTCAAAATTGGGCTCATTAAGCGGGTGTAAAATGACTTGGGGGGCAGCACTCAAATTGTACATATGTGCGTATAAAATAAGTTTTCTTTTAAACTATTTACAATGTCTTTGTAAATGCAAACCTGATCTATTTATCCTTCTTTTGTTGTGGTTGTTGCCGTAGTCTTGCGCTTTCAATTCCATACCACCCAGCGCCTGCAAATACCAAAATGGCACCAACTATCGTACCGGTAGATAATGAATTACCAAAAAGGTATATAGATAACAATAAACTCACGCATTTGCGCATGTTCAATACAATCGTCACAGTTACTGCTGTAGACGAACCTGCGAGCATATTCACGCCACGCACACACACGTACTGGGTTAGTCCGTTTAGGACTAGGTGTACAACATTTTTTGGTAATGGAATTAGTCGATGAAATTGTGGAGACGTAGCCAAAACCTTGAATTCGGTTATAATTGATGATTTAACCGGAATAAAACATGGCAGAGTCAAAAAATGCTGAATGTTAGTTGAGTTGGGGGGGGGGCGGCGGCGAGTAAGCCAATTGCACTCACCATGTAGAACAGATTCTCGCGCCAATGATTTCCATATATTTTATATGTATTTTCGGTAAACTGAGACATTACAGCTGATAGCAATTGAGCCAGAAACAATATGAACATGCCAACAACAAATTCAGATGATGTAGAATCATGTTGACCAACATTAACCTCCTGCTTCTTTGCCTTTGCATCGAATAATGTGGCAGAAATCACTCCAACTGTCAAGATTATGACCGAAATCACTTGAATTAACGAGTATTTTCTCCCAGCTGCAACGCCGACCAGCAGTGATATGACTGTACCACCTGACCTGAAGATGATGTGGACCGGGACTGAGATGTGATATTTCCATACATGGTTGTTAAGTAGCGACACTAAAAAGAATAAAATGACAATAATACCGTACCGTCTGTAAGGTACATGCGGCCGAATGAGGAAGAATGGTGGTCGAGCATTTGCGTCAAAGAAACGTAGATATCCCTCGGCAGCGACGAACAGGAACTGAACAAATGTAATCAGATTGCCTAAGTCAAAGTTAGATCAGCCGGACGGGGGTTGCATGCACTACCGTTTCCACAAAAAAAAAAAAAAAAAAATTTTTTTTACCAACCAGCAAAAGGGTCGTCCCTGTAACACGTTAATAAAAAAAAAAAAAAGAAGAAATGCCGCCAAAAGCCTAGCCATATATCATGTATATCATACCTCACGATAGCTTCGAGCGTAAACACGTTCGAGCAGCATCCGCCAAAGATGAGCACAGTAATTGCGACCGCCTGGGCGAATCCGGTTTGCAGCACAGCACCGCTAGATGATAACGCCTGGTTTGCGGTTGCTGCCATCATTGACACATAAAGAACAAATCGCCAGCTGTCGTCGGTCTACCGAATTTGGTCACAAAATCTGCTCCAGTTTTTCTCGGAGAGATTTTGGAGGAATTTTTGGGTATATGTATGTATGTACTCGCTATTCGGGTTGCGGCGGCCCCCCGGGGAGAGGAAGAGGGAAGAGGAGGGCAGCTTTCAAGCCTACGATGATGAGTGATTTATACGATTTGCAAATTGAGTAAATTATGTGCAACTGCCGGTTAGTTTAAGTTACGAACGTACAATGATGATCCGGTTCTGTTGCGGCGGGCGTGAAGATAGGTCTACAGTCATGCCTGGTGTCCTTCGCGACAAATACGAGAGAGATGCTTGCAATTGGAAGCAACCGATAATGACTGCAGACCGACTGTCTTCACCAAACAACCGGAAGCTGCTATAGAATCTATGGGCTTACGGCATTTTTTTTTCTGGTCACATAGGTTACTACATACATCAACCCTGAGAGCACGTTCGCTATACGAAGGTTGATCTCAATGGCCGGCAATTGTCCTTTGCATGCAACTAAGCGTGATAGCTATTAGTTAGTAACTAGCTACATAACATTATTACAACCAATCTCGAGTAAGCCATCTAATAAAATATCCTTGCTCTCAAAAAAAGTCGTCGTCGCAGGAGGAGTGGCCCCCGGGTCGGCGGATTGTGTCACCTTTGGGTCGACAAAACATAATGGTTAATCAGTTAACTCAAAAGTAACTTATTAATACGTATTATGTATACACGTAAGTTTTTTTACATACATAACTGCTTGCAGCTGGTTAAAACTTGCGCGCGGTGTCCAAGTCGTCGTCGGGATCCACTCACATAATACATCCCAAAAGCACAAATCTCGTGTGTGTATTTTTTACACACACGCCTCCCGTTCGATTTGACAGCCCGTGTGGGTTATTTTTTTTTTTTTTTTTTTTTCTTTTTTTTCGCGGACATTCACTACTCAGACTATTATTACTTTTGTATACTCTTTTCTGTCGGGCGAGAATGCAGCGGGACTGAGGCTCGTCACCCCAGTTCTTCTATTTACTACTGCTTGCTACTACTGTAAAATACCCAGTCCACTTTCGTTCGTTTGCTTTTGGCTCTTGGGTGGTTTGTGTTGCAGTTCGTTGTTTTGCTGCCTTGTTGTTTGGTTCACGGTTCGTTCGCCTTGGAGACGCGCTCTTCTATCAACACCCCTCGCACAGGGTTTATATACAAATAGTTGCCATTCCTTTCTTTTTGACATACACATAGTTTTTTTTTTTTCTTTTTTTCTTTCTTCCTTCTCTCTGGGCGGTTGATTGGTGGTTGTTGTTGTTGTCGTTGTTGTTTTTCGTTCAGGATGCCGTACACGCTGTCAATGTTCGACGCACCGTCGCTGGTGCAGAGGGCAAGCTGCATCGAATGTCCATCGTCACTGCCGTTGTGTCCGACGTGTGCAGCAGACGAAGTATGCTTGCTGTCTATTCAGACGTGCTCGTCTTGTCCGGCAACGTCATGTATCAAGGCGTCGTCGGCGTCGTCAGCATCTGCTACCGCGTCGATTATTTCTTCGTCATCGGCATTGAGTAATGCCGGAAATGGTAGCAACTCATCATCTGTCAATGTTGGTGCTATCGTTGGAGGCGTAGTCGGTGGTCTCGCAGCAATTGTAATTGCTGGCGTCGCAATGTGGCTGTTTCTTAGACGCCGAAGAGCTCAGATGGTAGCTGCTGCTGCGACCGCATATGCTGACAAGCCTTCGACTTCAAATCCCTATCGTTCAGGCTTACCAGATCCTTCATCAGCAGAAAAGATTGACGACTCAAACCCAACCATCAACAATCCTTCTCCAAACCGATCGTCATTGTTTAAATATTCAAACGGAAGTAACAGTGGCCTATCGCCGACAGGAGCTGGATCATTATCAGCCGACGACATTAGACGGCGACAATCTACACATTCAGTTGCCTCATCTGCGGTTACCCGTGCTTCCAACATTGTTCCAATCGCATATATTCCCGGTGTCATTAATCGATCACATGTGCCGAATACAGACGGGATTATGGAGGAAGACGGTGGTGTTCCACCGATTCCGGAAATGCCATACGAACATTCTGCCAGCACATTTGGAAGACCATATATGCCACGCCAGTCTACTGAACCACCACAATCATACTATTCTGATGCAGATTCTGATGCCCAGTCACGAATAGGATCTGGATACATGCAAAACATGCCACCGAGTGCAAACAGATTTTCGTCAATATATTCTCATGCCACATATGATTCACAACAAGATCCAGACAATTTTAGTAATATGGATGACGAAACGAGTTATGACAGCAACAGTGTTCGTGATTCAGTCGCGACATCACGATATCCTGCCTCAGTGGTGGTTGCTCCACATACAATGACCGCGATTAGGGCCAGACCACAGTTAATTGATAATATAAGTTCACGACGTGACCAAGAGCCGCCTCTAAGTATTGCTGAGGATCATGACGAGTTTGAAAATAACCGGATATAATAACAATCATATGGGTTTTTATAATACCAGCATTACCTTTTGATGTTACTATTTTGAAAAGGAAATGGTGTTTTAATTGTCAATTTAGGTCAAAGTTATTTTGTTTTGTTTAAAAAAATTTTTTTTTTTTTTTTTAATTGGCCGGTTTAGTTTGGGATAACATTGTTTTTGGTTTGTTATATATATATATATATATTGGAATAGACGAACATTTCATCATCTATACAGACGACGACATGCGTCGTATGGATATAATTCAAAATTTGTTTTATTATGAGTTTACATGAACTTCTACTATAAGCTATTTTATCTTACTCTGGTCTCATACGCTCAACATCGTACAAGAAATCGAAATACGACTTGTCGAAATGATGCACTCGTACATAACCATCCTCACCACCAGAAGAAAATCCCTTACCGTCAGGTTGGACCCGAATTGTGTTAAGAGGTCCAAAATGACCACGTAAACGACCAATTTCGTCTCTAAAGATCTTGTGATAAAATCTAGCTTCGAATTTACCTTGTCGTGAAGCGGTAGTAGTAACATCTTTAGCATCTTGACCACCACCCACAATAACAAAATTCTTTACTGGAGTAATCGCTGCAGTGTTGAGTGGTGCATCAGCCTCATAGGTCTTGAGTAGTCTTAAAGTCTTGGTATCAAGAAGCTTAGCGGTCTTATCCTTGGACGACGTAATGAAATATGTTAAGTCTTGGCTGAACTGCAAATCAGTGATTTCCTTGTCATGAACTGGCACAGTCTTGATCAAATCTCCAGTCTTGGCATCATATTGTGACACCGATCCGTCTGCATGACCGGTGATAATCCATTTCGACATATAAGACCAACCAGCTCTGGTAAACTTGTTATTATCCGGGCATACAAATCTGAGAGTTGACTCGGTAGCTTGCTTCGCGCCTACATCGATCTCGACTGGGAAGATGTGAACCGTACCCAACTCACCCATTCTTTGCTCAGTCACAACCAATAAACTGTCTCCTTCTTCGTTAAATTCAACAACCTTAACCGCTGTATGGAATTCCCATGTGTGCACGCATTTGCCGTTGCTTACGTCCCATAATTTGACAACATTATCCGCACCTCCAGTTGCCAAAATTGTGGTAGTCTAGACCCAATTAGAGTTTTGATTCCTAATTAAAAATGCCGTTTTGTGACTTACTGGGTCAATGTCAACACTGAACAATGCACCCTGATGCCCAGTAAATGTTCCTACCCGTTCTCCATTATGAGAATAGTACATGTTCACACTTATGATTAATCGCCATTCCCCCGCAACCTGACAAGTTGATTCAAAACTCACATTTTATCTTTGGCAACTGTGAACAACAAGTCTCCATCCTTGTTATATTTTATCTTGTGTCATTAGCCCTGGCTCATATTCAATCCCATTCATCATCACCCACTTGTGTCAATGGACGCTCGTGTCCCTTCCTATAACCATCGTTAGTCCACCACTCCAAAGCCAGATCGGTCTAAAAACAGATATACATACAATAGAATAGGTTTCATTTTGCCTGTTGTCTATCCAACAAAGACGTCTCCTTCCTTGGTCTGCTCTTTTTGCACTTATCTCCTTTCTGTCGACCCGCGTTCTCAAAAAATTTGCCCAATGACCGCGCCGCCAGGGCCTGTCATGCCGACACGCACGTGACAACCTTTTCTTTTTGAAATTTTTTGTCACGTGCGAGAATCAAGTGCATTTTGGGCATTGGCGAATCAAAAAAAACGCCACCATTTTTTTTTTTTCCTTTCTTTGCCAGAACCGAGATGAGCAAATGATGAATGGATGGTGATGACTTTGGGCCAAACTTACGGTGCGAGCGTAGACAGCAGTAGATTATTAGAGCAGTGATAAGGGAGGGGAGTCTGCGGAGAACAATAAATACGAGGACAATTCACGAGCGTCTTAGTTGCTTGGCTCGTTTAGCTTCAGTTCCAGCGACTATCCAGATTCACAAGTCTCGACCGGGACTTTTGAGCAAAATACAATCAAGTCAACGAGCTATTTCTTGTCTCCAGCTCGCAGACGGCCTTCGAAAGTTTGTACGTTGGGTTCAGCTGGCGGGTGTATGTACTAACCCGTTTATTATTGCGAACTTTCTCCAACGTATGGGGAACCTTTTTTTTTTTTTTTTTTTTTTTTTTCGTTTGTGATTTTCCATAATATACATATAGTTAGTTGGTGGTGCCCGCACATTCTGTTTGATCCCCGGGGATTCGACCAAAGACCAAAATTCTTGTGAAAAAATATATGCGCAGACGAGGGAATAGACTGATCAGATACAAACGTTAAGAGTATAGACTTTTATAGACAGCTCGGCATTTGTCCCCTGTCTGAGAAATTGCTTTGGAATTTAGGAACCCAGGAGTCCTTAATATATACCCAGCGCGTTACTAATGATCCGTTCACGACACCTGCCACGACGCGCGACAGCACATCTGCTACAACCGGTCATTCTGGTAAAGCAACAACAGCAACAAAGAATCCAGCAATTGTCAGCATTTTTTCCAACGTCAGGTTGTGGTTACGATCAAGGCTCTTGTGCTGCTCGTGCATTTGGTTCCTGCGACCGCCGCACTTCTGGCCCTAGGACCCTGGCTCTTTTCTCGCGAACAGCAACACCACCAGAGCCCGAGTCAAAATTTTCCCGGGGACCCATTTCGACGACGACGACGACGAAGCATTGTAGCAGCAACACCGCATCTAGAACGGTTCAGACGGATACAATGGTCGCGGAAATTATTGATGGCAATGCAATTGCCAAGTAAGTACTCGCATGGATATGCAACAATATGCTTTTGGCTTACATTATGCAGGACTGTTCGCGAGGCTATCCATGCCGAGATTGCAGATATCCAGACCAAGCGGCCCACTTTCAAGCCGTCGTTGGTCATCATTCAGGTCGGCTCGCGCCCGGATTCTTTGACATATGTGCGCATGAAGCTCAAGGCTGCTCAGGAGGCAAACATTGACTGCATTCTCAAGACTTTCCCCGAGGATATTACCGAGACCCAGCTGTTGAACGAGGTCAAGCTTCTGAACGATGACACTACTGTCCACGGAGTCCTTGTCCAATTACCGGTCCCGGCTCACATTTCTGAGATTGCTGTGACTAACTCGGTTGCTGCTGAGAAGGATGTCGACGGATTTGGTCCCTTAAACGTTGGTGAGCTCGCCAAGCGTGGTGGTTCACCTTTGTTTGTGCCATGCACTCCCAAGGGTATTATGGTTTTGTTGGAGCAGGCTGGTGTTGAGTTGGCTGGCAAGCGTGTTGTTGTTCTCGGTAGATCTGACATTGTTGGTTCCCCAGTCTCATACCTTTTGCGCAATGCAGATGCGACCGTGACCGTGTGCCACTCTCGCACTGCAAACATTGAGTCCTACCTCAAAGAAGCTGATGTTGTTGTTTCAGCTATTGGCAAGGCACAGTTTGTAAAGGGTGAATGGCTTAAGCCTGGTGCGGTTGTTATCGATGTCGGCACTAACTATGTTCCCGACGAGACCAAGAAGTCTGGCCAGAGATTGGTTGGTGATGTTGACTTTGAGTCTGCTTCAGCTGTTGCCTCCAAAATTACACCTGTTCCCGGTGGAGTTGGTCCGATGACTGTGGCTATGCTTTTGCAAAATGTTGTTGAGTCAGCTAAGCGTGTTCTTGAGCAGCAGTCAAGCCGTAAGGTTGTTCCCTTGCCGCTCAAGCTTGAGACTATTGTGCCATCTGACATTGCGATTTCACGTGCTCAGAAGCCAAAGAACATCCGTGATCTTGCCCACGAAATCGGTATCACCGATGGTGAATTGGAGTCATTTGGTCCTTACAAGGCTAAGGTTCAGTTGTCGTTGCTCGACAGACTCGGTCACCGCAAGGACGGTAAATACATTTTGGTTACTGGTATTACTCCTACACCTCTTGGTGAGGGCAAGTCGACTACTACGGTTGGTTTGGTCCAAGCTCTTGGTGCTCACTTAAATAAGATTGCATTTGCCAACGTGAGACAGCCTTCGATGGGTCCTACATTCGGTATTAAGGGTGGTGCCGCTGGCGGTGGTTACTCGCAAGTGATTCCGATGGATGAGTTCAACATGCACGTTACTGGTGATATTCACGCTATTGGTGCTGCTACCAACTTGCTTGCTGCTGCAATTGACACCCGTATGTTCCACGAGTCGTCGCAGAAGGATGGTCCGTTATACAAGCGTCTTGTACCAACCAAGCGTGGAGTACGAAAGTTTTCGCCTGGGATGTTTAAACGATTGAAGAAGCTCGGAATCGACAAAACTAACCCGGATGATCTGACAAAGGAAGAGATTGCAAAGTTTGCTAGACTTGACATCGACCCAGATACAATCACCTGGAGACGTGTGGTTGACTGCAACGATCGTCACTTGCGCGGAATTACTATTGGTCAGGCTCCTACTGAGAAGGGACACTCCAGATATACTGGATTTGACATTACTGTTGCTTCGGAGTGTATGGCTGTCCTTGCGCTAGCCAACTCTTTGTCTGATATGCGCGAGCGTCTCGGTAACATGGTGGTCGCGTCTTCCAAGGCTGGCGAGCCCATCACTTGCGACGATGTCGGTTGTGGTGGTGCATTGACTGCGCTGATGAAGGATGCCATTAAGCCTAACATGATGCAAACTCTTGAGGGAACACCAGTGTTTGTGCACGCCGGTCCATTTGCCAACATTTCGATTGGTGCGAACTCTGTTCTTGCTGACAAGATGGCACTTAAGCTTGCCGGTACCGAGCCAGGTGAGGATGAGGTTGAACAATCTGGATACGTTGTGACTGAGGCTGGTTTTGATTTCACGATGGGTGGTGAACGTTTCTTCAACATTAAGTGCAGATCTTCAGGACTTGTTCCTGATGTAGTTGTGGTTGTTGCTACCGTTCGTGCCCTCAAGTTGCACGGTGGCGGTCCCGATGTTACCCCAGGCGTTGCTCTTCCTGAAGTCTACAGACAGGAGAACGTTGATCTTCTTCGTGCTGGTTGCGCTAACCTGGCCAAGCATATCTCTAATGCTAAGCAATACGGTTTGCCTGTGGTTGTTGCGATCAACAAGTTTGAGACTGACACCGACGCTGAAATTGCTGTGATCCGTGAGGAGGCCTTGAAGGCTGGTGCTGACGATGCTATTCCATCAAACCACTGGGCCGAAGGTGGGAAGGGTGCAGTTGATCTTGCCCAGGGAGTGGTTGATGCTGCTAACAAGCCTAAGGACTTTAAGTTGCTGTACGAGCTTGACCAGCCTGTTGAGGACAAGCTTAACATCATTGCACAGAAGATGTACGGTGCTGAGAAGGTTGAGTTGTCAGACCTTGCAAGGACCAAGATCGAGACCTACACCAAGCAAGGGTTCGGAAACTTGCCTATTTGTGTGGCTAAGACTCAATACTCACTTTCACACGACCCAGCACTTAAGGGTGTTCCTACTGGGTTCACAGTCCCGATTCGTGATGTGAGAGCGTCGGTTGGTGCTGGATACTTGTATGCACTTGCTGCTGAAATTATGACCATTCCAGGATTGCCTACTCATTCTGGATTTATGGACGTTGAAGTCGATGAAGATGGTGAGATTAGTGGGTTGTTTTAAAATACAACATGTGGCGGGGGGGGAACAATGTAGAAATTTGTTTTGTTTGACCTGATTCAACATCGGGATATAATATGGATAATGTACATTTGCTAAATTGGTTTTTTTTTTTTTTTTTGTAATTTTTATTTTTAAAAGTTGTGAAAGACCTTGAGTTACTTGCTTTGTTGTATTTAGTGTTGCGGATCATTCAACTGGCGCATTGGAGAGGGATGGATAGTTTTATAATGAAATTATCATAGATTAATAGTTTATTGTGAATATAATAATCAGTTGGTGGTGTAGTTATAGACAAAGACGGCAACACTCCAGAGTGCGAACAAACAATGGTCGAAAATCTTGTCGGCGCCAGAGAAGATTCATAAAGCCACGACTCGGGGGGGGGGATACTAACTTTCACCCTGACTGGCACTTAAAAAAAAGGCCCCTTTACCCGTGCCCTAGCCTAATTGTATAAATACTGTCTGTAGTGTCGTGTCAGAGGCGAAGCCCTCTAACGGGATTCCTATTGCTTAGGTATAATCTCCATTTATTGTTGGTGCTGGGCCGAAGCCCAAGCCTTCTAAGATATATCACATTGTTAAAGGCTCCCTCTATCCTTTATATACTTATTCTTCTGGACGGGGCCCTAACCCGTCACATGTAGCCAATCACGGGATAATTCCAGAATCCAGCCAATCAACGCGGCCAAATTTGGAATTGCCCCACGCCGAGTTTGATCCGAGGGTTAAGGGTTTGTTTTTTGGTTCTCCCGCTGCCGAATCAGCGTGTAGAATTTTTTTTAGTGGGTCGGTTGAAATTCGCACGAGCTGGTGTGGTTGGGGTGTTTGATATTTTGTCCAACTCTCACTCGACAACTGTCCACGGCAGCCCACCAACAACAGTCATTGATACGTGTTTATCCAAAAGATGTCACTTTACAGATCTACTTTACGACAATTCACTAAATCAGTTTCGGTTCGTGGACTGGCTACTGCGGCCACTACACCCCGAGTCAAGAAGTTTGAGGTCTACAGATGGAATCCGGACACTCCGGAGGTGAAGCCACACATGCAAACGTTCGAGGTTGACTTGAACCAATGTGGACCGATGATGCTTGATGCAATTCTCAAGATCAAGAACGAACAGGATTCAACCTTGACTTTGAGACGATCGTGCCGTGAAGGTATCTGTGGTAGCTGTGCGATGAACATCAACGGCACAAACACGCTCGCGTGTTTGTGCAGGATCGATACCGACACGTCCAAGACCACAAAGGTGTATCCGCTTCCACACATGTTCGTGGTCAAGGACTTGGTTCCAGACCTGACTCAATTCTACAAGCAGTACAAGTCGATCAAGCCCTACCTTCAACGGGCGGAATACCCTGCCGATGGTAAGGAGACCTTACAGTCAATCGAGGACCGTAAGAAACTTGATGGTCTTTACGAGTGCATTTTGTGCGCGTGCTGCTCTACGTCGTGCCCAAGCTACTGGTGGAACCAGTCTGAGTACCTTGGCCCTGCTATTTTGTTACAGACCTACAGATGGCTAGCTGATTCGCGTGATCATGCGACTGCAGAGCGTAAGGAGGCATTGGAGAACTCAATGTCGTTGTATCGATGCCACACGATCATGAACTGCTCAAGAACATGCCCCAAGGGCCTGAACCCCGGCCTGGCGATTGCTGAGATCAAGAAGGCTATGGTTTAAAGTTAGGCTCCGCTCGAGTTGGGGGGGGGGAAGAAAGTGATGGGAGATTGGAACGAAAGCAAGGGGAGCGGTTTTGTGTTTAGCATAGTAAGCGAGTTAGCAATACATTTTGAACATCTGATAACAAAATTTGGTAGAGAATGCAAACTTGACATTGATCACTACCTGTGATTTGCCACCTACTCCTTGTGGGCAGCACAAGACCCTCGACAGCCTCTCCCCAGAAAACCAGATATGTTCAGGTTTAGGGCCAGGGTTAATGCGGCTTAACTTATTGGTTAGGTTAACGTCGAACTGACGACGTGCGCACACAGCAACAGATAGTTACGGTGTGAGAGAGTTAATTGACGATGAATTTAATAGAATAAATCAAACCCACAAACCGACGAAGACGATGATAATAGATGCAAATAGCTAGCCGTACGAATGTTAAGCCGGAACACCGCATTTGAACCATCGCCGGACCGAAGCCGGGCCGAGAACGCGGGGAGAAAGGGACGAGGGGGGGGGGGGGGTCCCAACCATCCGACGAATGAAATGGTCGCAAAAGTCCGGGTGGCCCCCCGCGTGTGTGCACGAAGCCGATATTGTGGTTCGGTAGTTGAGGTGGAACCTGGGTTAGACCAGTTATGCTTGGTCTCCACTGGTCCGAGCAGTCTGCGATGATACATCTACATTACGCACAGTATAATAGAAGAAAAATATACATAACAGTGATTGTATGTACATAATAGCGATCAATCCAGCCTACATAGATCAGAGCCCCCCCCCTTTTCCCTGGGCCCTACAATATGTTTTACCATCCAATTTCCGTCGAACCGAGGATGGTCGGGCACCAACTGATGAATGTGCATATGGGACGAGCGGATCCGAATTGAGCGATGAATCGAAGCGATAACGAGAATAATAGAAGTATATTAGATATCGATCAACTCCACTTATCACCCAGTGCGTAGAAGACACAGATCGATGATCATCGAGGTGCAGTGCGGTGCGGGTAGAGGAGGAGGAGAAGGTGGTGGTGGTGGGTGCACCACCTTAGCTTGACGCGCCAGCAGGAATTAGGTAGGTAGCGCGCAGGTAGGTAGGTCGGAGTCACCTAACCAGTTAATCGTCGCTGTGGGTATCAACTAGAGCTAGGTAACTAAACTATGTATGTAACTTAGTTAGTTAGTTAGTTAGTACAGTCCCTAACTGGCGTGAGGTCTCCCCCCCGGAAGCATTGGAGCCTGGAGCCTGCCCCACACGCGGCGGAGGCGAAGAGAAAAGCCCACAGGCAGGAAAAAAAGAGAAAAAAGAAAGCACCAGCGAGTCGACCGGGGTTAGGGCGCACCCACGCTTGCATAGTTATGTATGATGTATTATATAGTATTTATGTAATACACAGTCTAACGACGACGGTGGTGGTGGCGGCGGCGGCGGCGCCGGTCGGATAATAGTTACTCACTCCGGTCGTCGGTCACCATCTCCACAGTTCCGACAGCTTCGGTGGTCAATTCAGTTGTTCTCTGTCTCGTCGTTGATTTCATTCAGTCTCCTTTTTATTTCGACCGGTCTACCATGGTCTCTGTTCCCCGTCCGCTCCTGTTTGCGACCAGAGCTGCTGCTTCCTCGTTCAGAACATCACAGGTTAACAATATTTTCACAATGCCTTCCAAAGGACGTGAGTGTCATTTCAATTTCCCCCTCCCCCCGGGGGGTTTGTTTGTTTGTTTGTGTTGCTAATGCCTTTTTTTTTTTTTTTTTTTTTAGTTGCTACCAAGATCAAGGTCAAGAACCCCATCGTCGAGCTCGATGGCGACGAGATGACCAGAATCATCTGGCAATTCATCAAGGACAAGGTATGCAATTGCGTCGTCGGTTGGCCGGAGATGTCCACTAACTCATGCCCCCGTTTAGCTTATTCTGCCATACCTCGACGTCGATCTCAAGTACTACGACTTGTCGGTGACCTACCGTGACCAGACCGACGACAAGGTCACCGTCGACGCCGCCGAGGCCATCCTCAAGTACCAGGTTGGTGTCAAGTGCGCGACCATCACCCCGGACGAGGCTCGTGTGGAGGAATTCAAGCTCAAGAAGATGTGGCTCTCGCCCAACGGTACGATCCGTAACATCCTCGGCGGAACCGTGTTCCGTGAGCCAATCGTGATCCCATCGATTCCCAGACTGGTGCCCGGTTGGAACGAACCCATCATCATCGGTCGTCATGCCCACGGTGATCAATATAAAGCCACCGATGTGGTGTTGCCCGGTGCCGGCAAGCTCGAGCTTACTTTCACTCCGGCTGACGGCGGTGAGGTCCAGCACTACCCAGTCTATAACTTTCCTGGCGCTGGTATCGGTCTAGCAATGTACAACACCGACGAGTCGATCATTGGGTTCGCACATGCTTCGTTCGCGTTGGCGTTGCAGAAGAAGTACCCATTGTACATGTCTACCAAAAACACGATTCTCAAGAAGTATGACGGAAGATTCAAGGATATCTTCCAGGAAATCTATGAGGCCGAATACAAGCCCAAGTTCGAGGCAGCTGGTATCTGGTACGAGCACAGATTGATTGACGATATGGTTGCCCAGATGATCAAGTCCCACGGTGGATTTATTATTGCGATGAAGAACTACGATGGTGATGTGCAGTCTGATATCGTTGCTCAGGGATTCGGATCGCTCGGGTTGATGACTTCGGTCTTGATCACTCCTGACGGAAAGACATTTGAATCTGAGGCCGCTCACGGTACCGTCACTCGTCATTACCGTGAACACCAAAAGGGTAACGAGACTTCAACTAACTCAATCGCTTCAATCTTTGCTTGGACTCGTGGTTTGATCCAACGTGGAAAACTTGACGAGACTCCTGAAGTTGTCAAGTTCGCTCAGGCTCTCGAGGCTGCTACTATCGATACTGTCAACATCGACGGCATCATGACCAAGGACTTGGCTCTTACCCAAGGAAAGAAGGAAAGATCTGCTTACGTCACTACTGAAGAGTACATCGATGCTGTGGCTGCCCGTCTTCAGAAGACTCTTGAAGCTTAAACATAAGTTCTCAAAGCGCATGAAAGGGGTTTTTTTGTGGATCTTTTTTCTTTTTTTTTTCTTTAGATTAATAAAAGATGGCATCACACATATTATTATGTACTAAATTTTTCCCCCAATAGCTACAAATTCATCTCTTGACATCCCAATCGGTACTTTTGGTGGTAATTTAGGTAACCCCATCATTTCAGCTTGAACTTGTCGTTCATATTCCCTTGCTAACTTTTGTCGTTCCAGCTCTGATAATCGAAATTCATTATTTCGCTCACTTAACATTTCAGTAGCAGCTGCTGGTTCTAATGCATACGTAGACGGAAGTAATTTATCACTTACTTTACGTACCCCACCACCTTCAATCACTCGTCGACGATGTACTGGTTCACCAATTGCTGATTGATAAACTGCTGCTACTGATGGTGGAACCGGTATACTTGCAGCAGAATAAATCCTAGCTGTAGGTGACCCATCATCTCCAACCGTAGGTGAACTGGTCGGTAATTCCTTTCGTTTAACTTTACGCTCTTGTGAGATTGGTGTGGTTGGAGCTGACGAAGAACCTGATATAACCGGCGAAGATGACGACGATGGCATCGGTCGTGGACCTGGTTTCCGTTGTAAATATTTTAGAGTTGGAGGCGACGTGTGCTTTATATCTTGTGGTGAGGCTGAGTGATGGATTGAATATGAAGCTTTAGCATAAAATCTCGATAAATCATCTGACATTGGTCGTTGTGGTGGTGGTGGTGGTGGTGTATTGTAATTAGGATTGATACCAGTGTTTGGGACCGATTGACGATGGCGTGGTGGTCGTGGAGGTAATTCTGGACCAGGGACTATAATTTCAGGAGCATATGGCAAAGTTATATGTTGTGGTTGTGACGGTAGTTGTATTGGCAGTGTAATTTGTTGTTGCACTGACTGTGGTCCAACTATAGACTGAGAAACTATAGATGGAGAGCTTGGTATAGAACCTTGTCGTTGTGATGATTTTCGTTTGATTGGGTAATAACTCATCTCCACAAAAACTTCACCGATATCATCTTGTCCATGCATATAAAGAGGGTACCATGAATCATACCCATCACTTGGTGGTACATTCAACGCTGGTATGATATCAATCGCTGCCTCACCTAATAGAACCACACCACTATTGTCATTATCAAATACTCGAATAGTTAATTTCGTATGGTCTGGAATTGTCGGACCCGTTATATATTGCCTCGGAGTATGAATTATATCAAATCGTAATTCAGAGTCCCTAAAGCTCTTAACACATCACCTCTTTTACAGCTATTTTTGAGAAAGTAACTTACCAACTAGGTGAAGTCTCAACCGTAGCTTCATCATCGACTCCAGTTCTTAACGCGACATTACCAAGCATCACGACTGCATACGGTCGTTGAGGAGAATTATCATGTTTTATAATTTTCTTCAACCGTCGCTAAATTAAAATCAGTATCATCAATCGACATTTAATTTACAAAATATGACCTTACGGCTTTGAGAACGATGACCACGAGAAGACCTAATTGGATTGACTTTTGTGAAATTGAACAATGCATTCCCCTACTCTTGTTGTCCACACAACATTAAACCCTTCAGCGATCTGATAAATACCAATATCTTTAAACAAGAGATGCCCCAAAAAAAAATAAAATAATCTGAAAAAAAAACTGTCGCAATCTATCAAGCCAAACCACGACAAAGTCTAGATCTTATATCATAAGCCGGGGGGTGGTGGTTTGTGGGTTATATCCAAATTTAACACTGGCCTCCCGGAGGGCGCGCGCGCGTCAAATGTCTAAACTTTGTTTTAGGCGCGTTGGATTACATATGTACAAGTCGGGGATAATCTGGTGTGATTGAGTCAACGTGGGTTTATGAATCCAAGTCTAACTTAAATTTCTTTTATATTGCAACGTAAGAATATTACAAATGTTCATATGTAGTTGGATTGTTTTACTTGACTTTGTTGATAATCCATCACCACACAATCACAGAGTTCTGGTTCGAATTACAATCCAGAAACCATCACAAGACCATAGTAAGCAGTCGCAAACAATCCACCAAGATTCAACAATGTTGAAATCCCATGAACCGCACCAAACTTCTTGTTCAACGCCAACATATCACCCGACACATCAGCTTCATAATATTTTTTCCCTTCTTTTGTTTCCTGGTTCTTGCGCTTGGTCATAATATCCACCGTCATCGGACCAATTACCGCAAGATTCACCAATGCTGTAATAGCCTCGATACCAAGAGAAATCAGTGCGCATGTGTTGGAGTTGATGATTGCTGGTGCAGTCAAGTACAGGATCGCGGGTGCAATCGTCTGCATCGCGAAATACGGTGGAAATACTTTTCTCTGCAAAGCCGAAAAGTGTTGACGTGGCAAAGCACGGAATGCAGTGATACCGACAAAAAAGGATTGGTATACAGTTGATCCCAACCTATACTTCGTTAACAATCACATAACCCACTTAGGATTTCAGCTAAAACCCGGACCTACAAGATCGAGTATGTGTACAAATGGTACGGCAACGCAGTAGAGAGTAATCCAAGAATTCCCATGATTGAAACTAAATTTGAAACAACAACAACAACAACAACTTTAGTGCAATTTATTTCTGGTTTAACGATGCAATCGTTCGTGGCGAAAAGAATAATTCGTCAAAGTGTACCAATCGTTCTTTGGGTCGTGTTGGGTTTTAATCCGATCAAATCTGATTAGGGCATTATTAGGGTGCTGCCGTGGCAACCAACTGCAATGTTTACACCTTCGCGACCGAACTTGAATCAATTTACCCACAACGTTCCTATACCTTTATTGTCTTCATACGCAACTCACACAAAGATGTCACTATCATCTGCTCGAACATCAGCCAAACCAAAAGATAAAGATGCTCCTACTCGATCGAAATTAACCATTAAGGGCTCTGCAAAGCTGGTAGCTGAGTTTTTCGGTAAGCAAACCGGCCTGCTTGTTTATTGCTATAAACTTACTAATAGTTTAGAATATAGTATCAACACACTTCTGTTTCAGCGAGGAATATACCCAGCCGAAGACTTTACAGTAGTTAAGAAATATGGACTTAATATGCTTTTAACAGTCGACGAAGAGGTCAAAGCATATATTAGAAAAATCATGTCACAACTTCATAGTATGTTCCGATCAACATTTTTAAATTCCAACGACTGGCTAATTATTAGAATGGATTGCTGGTGGAAAAATTTCAAAATTAGTTGTTGCGATTATTTCAAAGGATTCAGGTGAAGTTGTTGAACGATGGCAATTTGATATTCATATCTTTGGCAAGACCGGTTCAAAATCATCAACGAATTCAACCGATAAAGAGAACCTGTCTCCGTAAGTAACACCATTCTTTATACTTGCTTTTCTTTTTCTTATGATGCTAATGATATAGAAACCCCGATAAATCTCTTGACGAAATCCAAGCTGAAATTCAAGCAATCGTACGTCAAATCACTGCTAGTGTAACTTTTTTACCAGTATTGGACGGCCCACATACATTCAATGTTTTAGTTTATGCAGATGGTGATGCATCAGTTCCAGCTGAAGAATGGGTCGATTCTGATGCAAAAGAAATTCCAAACCCGGAAACGGTTACGTTACGAAGTTTTAGTACTGCAAATCATAGAGTACAAACTTTAGTTGCATACCGAATGGGTGGTAATATCGGCTAATGTTTGTTGTGTATGATGTGAAATATGAATATAATTAAAAATGAGTTTACGCGCGCATAAAAACATAATAATATCAAATCTCATTTACAAGTCATCATCCTCTGCACCCCCCCAAAGTTTATTCCATCATTCCTTTTTTCTTAAAATAACTCAAGTTTAAATGCATCACGCGAGTAAATCAGCAGGGAACTGGTTAAACACAAACTGTTCCACTACATCCTGTCCATTTGCATTGAACGATACCCGTAATCTCAATTTTACAGCAGCGCCTTTTGCAGCTGTAATCCGTAATGGCTGTGTAGCACCATCATTCATACCTGCAAGATCAGGCTTTGAGATCGGTCGAAGCTCGACATGTTGTGTTTTTGGTACTGCAACTTGGAAATTTATACCGGTGATTGAACTGGCTGATGTGCTTGTGAATTTTGCCAATATGTTAACCACACCTTCAGGTGTCGTGTTATCTCGAATCGGAACAAGGTCGATCCGTAGACCATTGGCGTTATATGCTTGATATGCTTGCCCTGCAGGTGGTGACGGTGTGGACATTGGCGCTGCGGCAGGCGCAGGTGCAGATGCCGATGGACTGCTGTATAATCCCATAATACTCTCCCTACCATTAGCTGCAGATGAAATAGGACTGGATGCAGGTTCACCGCCAAAAACATCAGCAAGCAAGTCCGTAGTGTTCCCGTTTGTCTTAGACCCGTTGGTAGCTGGTTTGGCAAGATTAAACCCACCGCTTGAACCAAGTGCTTGAGCAAGTAAATCACCTCCGTTAGATGTAGCTGTTGATGGTGCCACATCGTCATCCATGCTCATGAGATCCAACAAAATATCAGACTCTGTCTTCTTCTGCTTAGCTGGTGCTGCAGCTGGTACATGCTGGCGATTCGCAGAAATAGTTTGCTTCTTTTCCGGTTGTAGCTTCTCCTTAATTTCGGCAGCTGGCATCTTCTCAAGAACACCTTTCCGAATATCGTCAAACCCAAACAATGCGGAGTATTCAACCGCGCGCTGTTGGATTTCAACATCGAGCGACGTAGTTTGTGTCTCAATCAGCCTGCGCACCCGTTCAATCTGACTCGGATCTGACAATCTGGTCGACAACTTCACAAGCGCGTCCAGCACGTACTCTTGCACCGTCTGCGTAGCATATGTACTCGACAAAACACTATCAAAGATCTGCACCACGTCGGCTTCAGTAAATTGGTGCTTAACCTCGTCTTCATCAAACGAGCCAGCTTGCAGCAATGCATCGGCATATTCGCCAATAACCCAGGTGCCAACTAGCGTCAAACCCTCTTGAGTGATATCGGTCTTAAGTAAAGTGTAAAGCTTCTGAACAGCGTATAAATGCATATCAGCAGAAGTCGACACCAATGCAATGAACTGTGAAACAATCTGTTCGGAGACATAGTTACCCGCAAGCTTAAGCACACGTAACACAGTGTCAATGTGCCACCTCTTGTTCGGAGCGTATTTTTCAGCCGCAATGCAAAGCTGGACAGTCATTGATGGCTTGAACTCTGTGTCTGCAGTTTCCAAAAACACTAGCAACTCTCTTACTAGAACTCTCACATTCTGGTCGTTGATCAAGGCAAATGAAAGGTCAAGCGCTCGTCGACGAATACTGATATCACCGTCGTGCAGACATTCAATAATAGTGTTACGATGCCGTTGCACAGCATGCGGCTCAATGTCAACCACCTTAGACATAGTGTTCAATCCAACATACTTGACATTGTTATCCTTGTTACCCAAAAATTTACCGAGAATGTTGATCCCGAGCACTCTCAAACCAGAGTCGGCATCAATGTCAAGCACTGTCAGCACAGCCTCATACAGTACAGCATTACCCACGTTCTTCGAGGCATCGGTATTGGTCGCGATTTGAGCAAGTACATCATTCATTTGTTCTGTAGCTGTTGTGTCACCACGACCAAGCACTCGCAAAACTTGCAAGATCTTGACCTGCAAAAACGGATCCGAAATACCTACAACATCGTGTTCAGGAGTGTATCCCGATGTAGATAACAATCTGAGTTGTCGCACCAACGCAGGAATATATTCCCGAAACTGGGGTACCAAGTTTGGATCTTCAGTGCACAAATCATATACCAGTGTCATGGCACACAAAAGCACGCCGTGATGGTGATCGCCTAACAACGACTTTGCCTTGTCGACAAACCGTTCCTGCAATTCAGGCACTTTTCGAATAATTCGCATTGCACATAAAGCTGCCTTCTTGCGTAAATATGGGTTCTGAGTTACGATCAGCTTCTCGACATCTGCATATAAGTCTCGGGCCATCTCTTGGGACGCAATATTTCCAAGCGTACACAGAGCCAATCCGACCACGTATTGATTTGGGTGATTCAGATCACTACTGATTAGCAAACAGTAACCAAGATTGTAAATAAAATGTCTTACTTCTTGAGAGAATTGGTGACCAGCGTGAGAACTTCTTGGTTCTCATCTAAAAGCAACATGGTACCCAGATAGCCCAGTCGCTTGTCCGAGAATCGACTTGTAGCCAACAACTTTAAACATTCAATCTGACCAAAATGTGTTCGTTCTCCGAGCGTAAACAAGTACAATAACTTTGCAATATTCTGCCTCCGCATGTTCGCGTCAGTAAAGTCCTCGCGAAACGACGTGCGAATCGCGGCCGATTCTTTCTGAATCACCGCACGCTCGTCGGCCATCGTCTTGGCCGACCGCACGGCTTTGATAAAAGTCTTTAGCGATGACATCGTCACTGAGTCTGGTTTCCAGCCTCGATCCTGGCTAATCTGATCGCTATCGACGTCGTCTTCGACCCTAATTCCAGTCAGCCTGAAGCACCGCCCCAAACACGACCAACCGCACTTCCAATTCCAACTTACTCTGTTGACCAAGTGATGTGTGCTCAGGTCCCTGCAAGTTTTTAAAGCTGTCGCCTGTTTTTGTGTGCTGCAGCCGTAAATTCGAGTCGCTTTGTGGGCAACGCGCCAAACAAAAAAGAAGGAAGCGCACAACGCCGTCGTCACGGTTCGTGGACCCTAATACCCTCTAGTCCTCTTATCAGGGACCAACATCCGCATCGGTCTAATTTGTTGAATTTACAAGTAGTTAATGACGAAACGTTTATATCCAATTCAACGACTGTAATACATGTACACATTAATTCTTTGATAAGAATCCTTGATACGCCTCCTGGGGAATACTGACTTTCCCAATTGCTCTCATGGCCTTCTTTCCTTCTTTCTGCTTATTCAACAGTTTCTGTCGACGACTGATATCGGATGCGTGCAATTTAGCTAGCACGTCCTTGCGTTTAGCAGCCATGGTCTCTCGGGCAATGATCCGTGAGCCAACTGCGGCTTGAATCACGATCTGGTACAGTTGAGCTGACAAGAATGACTTGAACTTCTTGACCCATTCGCGGCCACGTTTGTCAGCCAGACTGCGATGCATGACCTGTGCCAATGCATCCACACTTTGGCCGTTCACAAGTAGTTGCATCTTAACAATATCAGATGACTCATATCCTGCTTCCTCGTAGTCCAGGGTGGCATAACCTTTCGTAATACCCTTCAACCTCCCAAAAAAATCATCTACCAAATGCGCAGTCGGAAGAGAATATTGCAACAGTACCTGATTACCTTGTGATAAGAACGTCATTTCAATTTGTCGTCCACGATTATTCTCACATAGCTCAATAACATCACCAAGGTACTCCTGCGGGAATGACATTATTGCCTTGACAATTGGTTCTTGCAAATCCTGAACTTTTGTTTTCTGCTCAGCAGGTTCAGGGAAGTCTTCAGGGTTACGAATAATTGATTCGGTTCCGTCTTTCCATATTATGCGATATGGGACCGTTGGAGCTGTGATGATAAGAGACGCACCGTACTCATTCTTAAGTCTATCCTGGAAAACTGACGCATGCAATGTACCCAAAAACCCAATTCTCCATCCAAGACCCAACGCATTCGACGACTCTTTCTGTACAGTGACACTTCTATCATTCAACACAAGCTGTCTTATACGCTCGTCTATATGTGTGAAATCAACACCTTCGGTCGGAAATGCACCGACAAACACCATTGGCTGTGGTTCCTCAAATCCAGGCAACGGTTCAGCCTGCGATCCAACGTGCATCAGAGTATCACCAACAAGCGCCTCGTTGATGTTTTTCATTCCCAACACAGCATAGCCTACTTGCCCTGTCTTAAGATGTGACATTGATTTCCGATCAGGATGCAAAACTCCAACATCACGGACTTCATATCGTTTTTGTGAGTGTGCTGATACGACTTTGTCGCCACGTTTAATTACACCGTCAACTACATTAAGTAGCAGAATAACACCAAGATAGTTATCAAACCACGAATCTACCAGTAGGCATCGTAAGGGCTCGTCAATGCGACCAGTTGGAGCAGGAATCCGCTCAACTACTGCAGGCAGAATATCCTCAACATTTGTGCCAGCTTTAGCACTCACCGCAATAGCACCATCTGAGTCAAGCTCGAACATTGTCTCAATTTGCTCTTTTGCACGAGGAATATTTGCGTGACCTAAATCAATTTTGTTGATAACTGGGATTAATTCAAGTCCAAGACTATACGCCAGGAAGAAATTAGCCACAGTTTGCGCTTGCACGCCTTGACTGGCATCAATTAACAACAACGCTCCTCCACAAGACGCATAACTTCGCGATACTTCCGCACGGAAATCAACATGTCCTGGTGTGTCCACCAAGTGTAACAAGTAATCCTGACCTTTGAACGCGTATAGCATCGTACAGGTTTGCGCCTTCACTGTGATTCCTCGTTCGCGTTCGACATCCAGTCGGTCTAGGAATTGGCCCTGACTACCTTTTGGAATTGTTCCAGTCAGCTCAAGAAGTCTGTCACTAAGTGTAGATTTTCCATGGTCCTAAAATTAGTATGGCGCCTCATTAATATTCCGAGATAACTTACCACATGGGCAACAATTGAAAAATTGCGATATCGTTCCAACGGGATCCGGTCAATTCTTTGGGCCAATTCCTCATCTGTATCCCCTTTAGATCCACTTGAAACTGACGCAGTAGCAGTCGCATATCCACGACACCACTTTTTCGTCAAGTTTGTCTCTAGGTTTGTAAATTCTCGTAAAAAGTCACTGTACAAACTGCTTCGTCGCGCTATGGCGTACCGTGATACTGCACACTGTGTACTGGCAGCCTTGCGCAATAGGCGCAATGACCTTGCAACAGCGTCGCCATTTCTGTATGTCTGCATGATAAATACGGTACATGAACTTTTAATTCAAATCTGCAGAATGCTATATAAGTCGTTTAGTTTTACATCGAAAAAAGTTCCAGTGTCCCCCAGATATAGGGCTTGAGCATAATAGGGTAGGGCATTGTTTGAACAATTTTGGTGGTGCGGATTCGAATCACTTTAGAACGAAATGTTACACTAATCTTAACGTCGTTCTAGAGTTACGAATATCGTGAACGCAGAAAAAATTTTGACGTCAGAATATTTCGGAATTTGAGCAGCTTGTGATCGTCGTCTTTGGTGGTGATATTCATTGGCTTGAGATCTAGATCGTTTGTCATTCTGACACTGAAGTCGAAGCTTTCAAACTCGAACCCCGAGATTGGATACGAATGGAGTGTTTGTATATTCAGCAGCGACAAGTTACAGACAGACGACGCAATTGCGAGTTATAGGATAGTTTACGTAAAATATACAGATCACATTACAAGGGCGATTAGTATTGCATAATGGCGCAACGAAAGCTGCAACAAGAGATCGACAGGGTGTTTAAACGCGTTGCCGAAGGCGTTGTAGCGTTTGATGCGGTATATGATAAGGTTATGCAAAGTACTAATCCATCACAGAAGGAGAAACTGGAGCAGGTAAATATATTCACAAACTTGTGATTGTTTGGGATTATGACTAAAGTATAGGATTTGAAACGAGAAATCAAGAAACTTCAAAGACTGCGAGATCAGATTAAGACATGGATGGGAAGCAATGACATTAAAGACAAGAAGGCTTTGTCGGACCAACGTAAGCTTATCGAGACACAAATGGAACGATTTAAAGCTTGTGAGAAGGAAATGAAAACGAAAGCATACAGTAAAGAAGGTCTAACGGCGTCGTTGAAACTTGATCCACGGGAAAAGGAAAAGCAAGATATGGCTAATTTTGTGACGAGTATGATTGATGATCTTGATCGACAGATTGAAACTGCTGAGGCGGAGGTTGAATCACTCGGTGCAACACTCAAACGTGGGAAAAAGGATTCATCCAAGGCTGAGAGGATAGCTGATATTGAAGGCCGGATAGAACGGCATAAATGGCATCAATCGAAATTGGAAGTGATTTTACGGTTGTTGGAGAATGGTAATTTGGAAGTTGATCAGGTATCGGCGATTCAGGAAGATATCAAATACTACGTCGAGTCAAATCAAGATGGTGATTTTGCTGAAGACGACGAGATTTACGACGCTTTGAATCTGGAGGAAGAAGAGGAAGTCTTGGGAATGAACGAAGCAGATCATCTTTCTTCGCAAGATAATTTTTCGGTTCAAGACGACATCGAAACTCCGCCGCCGCCGGTGCCGGTCGTTGCTAAGCGACCAGAAGCTGTTCGAAAGGTATCGGTAAAGTCGCCGATAGTCCCACATACTCCAGTTTCAACAGCAGCTACACCAGTTGTTACGGCCGGTACTGCTTTGCCCGCGCCTGCGGCTACTTCAACCGCACCGTCGGCACCAGGTGGTACGACAATGAAACCTGCACCAGTACCTGCACGACCAGCAGGCGAGGGATTGAAGTATGCGTCCGCAGCAGCGGCGGCAGCTGCAGCTACGCCAGGATTAGCACCATTGCCACCGCCACCAGTATCAGTCGCAACTGCAAGCAAGATCATTACTGACAAGACAGCACAAAGCGAACCTGTTGCTGGCGGAGTACGCGGGACCGCCGAATCATTACAATCACCGGTTCTTTCGAATGCGACCGCTGCAACGACGTCATATCCACAAAAGAATGCTTTTGGTATGAAGGGCTTGGAGGCCGAGATAAACAAGGTTCAAGTAAATGGTGGGGCATCAGATAGGGAACCAACCCCAGAGCTAGCGTCAGACGAAACTGCTTCAAGTGTTGATTCAGTTGTTTTCCATCCTCCAACTGGATTAGAAGATTTAATGAGTAGTTTTGATGTTGCTAAAGCACGGATAGAGAATCCCGGTGATACTGCAACTTCTGCAAGGCTGCTTGACGCCTCGTATAAGTTCGCGCCGGAAGCAAGTGATGCCGATAAACCACGACATTACCGACCAAAGAGTTTGTTTCCTACGTCGTCTCATTTCCCATCTGAGCCACTAGCGTCGCTTGATGACCCGGCGTTATACGAAAAAGTTGATATTGATACATTATTCTATGTTTTCTATTATCGTCAGGGCACATACGCGCAATTTCTTGCATCACGAGAACTGAAGAAACAATCATGGCGATTCCACAAGAAATTCTTGACATGGTTTCAACGACATGAAGAACCAAAAGTGATTACCGACGATTATGAACAAGGAACCTATCGATACTTTGATTTTGAAGGGACCTGGTTACAACGACGAAAACAAAATTTCGAATTTGAGTATCAGTATTTGGAAGATGAAGTTTAGTTAGTTTGAATTGCTAGAACGATGTTGTTTATTTTTTTTTTTTACTTATTAATGTAAACTAGTTAGTTATATTGCAATCAATTTCTATCGTAAACACCCACAACATCAAAAACCCATAAAACAAAGAAAAGCAAAATCCAAGAAATGATCATCACTAATTTACTTTTTAAATTCCCAATCAATATTCAAATCCTTTTTAGAGTTTGGTAGTGTATCGTTACGCGAACACGAAGTGTCTGATGCGGGGTAGACTGTTAGTTTGTGAATGTAAATGTCATAATTATTCGAATTTGCATACACTTTTACATACCCAGTTGAGATACCAGGTGTGAATGTGTATGAAAACATGTTATTTCCCAATTGACCGATATTATTTTGAGTTGAAGTAAGTGCCAACACCGGATTATAAAAATCTGTCTTTTCAGCGATTTGAATTTCAATATCCCAACCATAATAATATGAACACAGGTCCAATGCAGGGACACAATTTTGTGATGGTTCGAACGATTCCCGACGTTTTACTACCGACGATGTTAATGTGAATTTATATTCTGCTGACGGGTCAGGAAATTTAATTTTGGCATAGGCCGACATTCCAGTGTTTTGCAGGTTGTAAGTAAAGTAATGCGCATACACACCGGCAGGCGACTGGTCGACTTTGAATGTGGTAGGGAGAAACGTGTAATTTACCCAGCCATACCAAGTATTAGAGTCTGCTCCGACGGTGGTCCATGAGTTGAGGTTGACAAACAGTGGACTGGATACTATATTGTGTTTTTGAATGCAGAACGACGACTCGGACTTGGTCGAACGCTTTGTAAGAGACGACGACGACGGCGGAGCGGTCTTGATAAGCTCTGAGCCGCCTGTGCATGGTGCCGAATAAGTAAATACCAGTGCTCCTAGAGCGACTGTAGAAACAGCAGCAACAATGCAAGCCATTGTCCGTTTGCCGAACCGACGACCACGACTTTGCTCCGTGGTCGACCCGTCGGTAGTGGTAGCTTCAATGTCGTGAATTTTTACGTATTTCGAGTCCATGTTGGTAGCACTAGAGTATATTGGCTAAACTACCCCGGACCTTCGAGCGAGGGTCGTCCGCAGTCTATATACATGTATTACCGCCGGCCTGGTGCTTTCTCGACTGAGCCTATTGACGTCGTCAGTCCGGAATATAAGTTCGCCCAACGGCTCCCGCGCCCCCCATTTACAATCGATGACTTGCCTGGACAAGCCTAACTCTGTTTTCAGCAAGTCGAAACAACCAAATGTTACAACGGTGCCGTTGCATCGCGGCCACAGTCGGGTGCAGGTTACATACAGTGCAATACATATGCATGTCACGCACGCGCCCGCGAACGGTCAAGAAGGCTAGGATTTCGCATATTGAATCTGCACGCGATTGGGTTCGACGTTGAAAGAGTTTGCGATCGTACATAAAAATTTAGACACCTGCAGATCTGCCCATTACAATACTTCTTCTAGACCAGTGTGCGGACCTTCTTCTTCTCTACTCGACGCCAGGGACGCGGCTCGTCTATTTTGCCTGCGATGACCTCACCTTCGGCATCGTCAACTTTAGACGAGCACACACGCACACACACATACGGTCAGTAACCTCCGCTTATTAGATACACAGACCTCTGTGGAGGGGGGAGGAATCCATCCTGGATATCGACAACGTCATACATCACTGCTAAAGTCAATCAATTGGACCACATCGGCCGTCCGGTGTGGTCGTCGTCGTCGTGCCTCGAGAAAAATCGCCTCGTTTTTTGGGTTTTGGTTTTGTTTCAGACCCCACGTGATTGATTCAATTTAAAGTTGACACCGAGACAGCGTCACAGAAGTCGTTAACAAGTCGGCCAACGGAGATTATTGTTAGCCGGTGTGGGATACAGTAAAGTTGGAGGTTACATATCATGCTTATTCCTATATTATCAACCTAGCATTTATTGAAATAGATTGTCATCTACGCATGATTGCTTTATTCGCTTCCGAGGGCTCTTGATTCGTTAATCCGCCCCCCCCTTTGTCGCTGGCGCCTGGTTGCGTGGTCTTTGTTATATCAATACATATAGCTCACATTGCAAATAAAGGGAAATTGCAATTTCAACTTGTCTTATGCCGTACGCTAGTGCGGTATGGTTTGGCTTAGTCTTGCTCTCTCCACTGTTAAATGATCAAAGCCATGCATATTAAGAGCGGGAGCTAAACCCGAATCGAAACTTTATAGAGATTGAAGTTTTTAATTTCAGCAATAGTCATGTATAAATATTATTATAGTAGTCGAGAGCTATTTCAAGAAAAAACCGTTTGCGCGGGTTTGGTTATGCGAGCTATTGGATTTTTATTGTCAATTCGTTGCTACTTTTTCCTTTTTTTTTTTTTTTTTTTTTTTTTTTTTTTTTTTTTTTTT
>JAJLTW010000130.1:0-37505 GCA_030564125.1 Myxozyma lipomycoides
ATAAGCCTAATCCAAATTTAGAACTTTAGCCGATACACTAGTCCCACTTAGGAAATGTAGCCGATATTAACGATATCGGCGATATCGGCAAAATTTACCGATTTTAACGATATCGTATCGTTAAATTCAAAGGCCTGCCGATAATTATCGGATATCGTATCGGCTAAAAAAAAAGACGCCGATATCGTATCGGAACCGATATCGTATCGGATTATCGGCATTATCGGATTATCGTGAAAAGCTCTACAGTAACTACTGGAACTACTACTTCGTACTTGAGATAGGCTTTCCCGGGTGAAGGTATTTTAGAGTTGGTTTGTGTTGATACGAATATGCGACTAACCGACCGAAGTAGTAGCGGGACTTGGGAGTATTTCTGTTATTACTAGTTACATAGCACAAAGAGTTATAATGCGGAGCTCATAGTGCTTAGGCAAGTTGTGCATTGTCAGACTAGTACAATACTTATTAGCTGGCTCGAATAGCTTTTCAAACATATTTCGCTAGGAATGACATACATTAAAATCAATAAATCTATAGCTGTGGCTTGTCTTTTTTTTCAATCAAAAGTTCTTCTCATTGACCATATCAACAATTGACTTGAGGCTCATGCTCTTAGGTCGCTCAATAGGAAGTCCGAGTGCGCGATCCCAGATGAGCTGAGCAAGCGGACCGATACTTCTGGCGACGCCAAACACCACGGTATAGTAAAGAGTCTCCTTGACTCCAAAGTGATAAAAAAGAACGCCTGAAGATAAATCGACGTTGGGGAACGGGTTTGCGGTTTTGCCTTGAGCAGTCAGTACTCCTGGTGCAATTTTAGACATGCGCAAGACAAGCTGGAAGACTGAATCTTGTGTAATTTCCGGACGCGCAAGAGCGTAATCCATAAGAGCTTCAAATCTTGGATCAGGTCTGCGTAACACTGCGTGACCATACCCAGGAATAACTCTGCCTGAGTTGAGAGTGGACCAAAGAAACCGTTCGATATCACCGTCAGATGGATCTTCTGGAAGTATTTGTTTCATGGCAAGAATAAAACGCAGTACCTCTTGTGCAGCTAGACCATGAAGAGGTCCAGCCAGTCCCTGCAGACCAGCAGAGTATGATAGAAATGGGTCAGATAGTGCAGAACCGACCAAGTGGGTAGCATGTGCGGACACATTACCACCCTCGTGGTCACCATGTAGCGAAAGATACAGACGTAGCAAGTCAACAAAGTTGGGATCAGTGACTCCAAGCAGGTTGGCATAGTTAAAAGCCCAGTCGGCATCTTTATCAATTTTGCCAGGCAATGGCCCATCTCCATGGTATGAATTGCGGTAAATCTTGGCAGCAATTGCAGGTAGCTTTGCAATCAGCACAATGATGTCGTCGAACGTCGGCTCCCAGTACTCGGACTTGGCCATCCCTTTCTCATATGATTTGGCAAATTTCGAGTCATAGTTTAGCGCCGATACGGCAATTGCAAACTGTGTCATAGGGTGCAGCTCAGGTGGCAAGGTATCAATCAATTTCTCTACGTAGGCCGGAAGCTCGCCTAGTTCTGCCAACTCACCTGAAAACGCTCGGATCTGGTCTGGAGTAGGCACTTGCCCGGTCAACAAATACCAGAACATTGCTTTGTAATTAGCTGCTGGGTTCTAGATAACCGTCAACGGCAAAACTTACACTCTGGAAGCATTTCACCACCTCCAAGCGCTGACGGAAGCACCTGCTGGCATTCTTTGATCGACCGGCCGTGGAACCTGATGCCATAGACCGGGTCCAGGACCGAACCCTCCCACAGCATCGACCGCAGACCGCGCATGCCACCGAGCAGGTTCGACACATGCACGTCGCCGAGCGAGACTTGGCCTTTGGACTGCTTGACGGTCTGCAGCAAAGCTCGTTTCTCTGGAATCGCATCTCGCAAAGCTGCTTTTAGCACAGACGACGACTGTCGAGTCTGGTAGCGCCCGGGAACAACATCAAGCCACCGCCGCACCGTAGCCGAGGCACGGATGTGGCACTGTGTTACGTCAGCGATGAGCTCTAGCGAGACCAGTAAAGACCAAATATTCTATACGGCAGAGGATACTTACTACCGGGCGGTGATGCACTGCTAAAGACGCCATTGCGGTTGTTGCAGCCGTGCCGTGGACTCGAGCGACTGGCGACGTCTGTGGCCCTTTAAACATGCCAGCCGCGATCTGACGCCGAGTGTGGGGTAGAAGCGAGACCACACTGACTGGGCCGGGGTCCCGGGGGAGGTGTGGGAGAGGGGGCAGAGAGCACACGTGGAAGCGGAACAGAAAAGTGCAGTAAGAAATCAAAAAGGGCGCATCTCGGGCTAATGGATAGCTACATGAGAAGAAGCATTGACAGGATTGTTGTGATATATAAGCACTTGTGGCTGCGTGAAGGATGACAAGGCACTAGCTGTATGGGCTTGGCAGCCACGATCGAAGCCACTTGCACAATTTATATTCATATTTAACTGGTGTGGGTATGTTACATCAATGTATATCAGCAACGCGTCACACCACAAACACCTGCCACTTATACTTGGACACGATCAGCTGAGAGCCTTCGAACCTGACCTGGCGTCCCTGGCCAGCCTTCTGCCAGTCCCATGAACTCCTGATCACGCACAGTGTGACAACAGCTGGCTTTTGCGACTCGTCAGACGCAATGCTCACGTCGATCCGCTGCTCTCTTGGTATCGTTTCCTTACTATCATGGGTGTCGTCCGACATATCAAGCTGTTCCAGCAACGCGCCCTGCTTCCGTCAGCCTGTGAACCTCTATCTCCTCTACCAATTTGATACCAGATACACGCTGCCATCGTCCTGGCCAGTGTCATAAAATGCAATTTGCGTAAGAAGCCGTGTGGTTAGAAAGCCATGGGAGTGCTCGACCACAATGAAATGTACCGAGCCCAGCCTGCTCTGCGCATGCTGCCGTCGCAGCTGTTCTGCCCTTGGCTGCTGCCGACGACGACGACAAGAAAGCTTGCGCTCCTTACGTTGCTGCTTTTCCGGAGAAGCAGCCGCCAGCAGCAGCATCTCTGTCTCTATCGACTCCATCACGTCCCTGACCAGCAAACACGACAGCCCTGAAAAGAAGCACAAACCCGCGTCGTTTGTCTAGGAGGCTCCGGAAGCGAGGTTAGGGTAACTACTTGACACGCTGCAGTTCGCGACTTAGCCCCGGCCCCGACCCCATTAATTCCCGACGCGCGAGAACAATTGGAAGAAGTTGCTCCGCCAAACAAGACTCACTTCGCTGCTCTTGCTGCTTGTCCAGCACCAACCACCCGTCTCTCGCGCTCCATGCTGCGATCCACACTTTCGTCTGCAGCTGCTTTTGGTCTTGTAAGTGCGCTACTACTGTCTTGATGGACGCTGCCTGCCGGGATCACTCGTCTGCTGCTGCCTGGCTGGCCACCTGTAAGGGTTTCGTGCGCGCCGGCTCGAGCCCCGTGACGCGAGCAAAATGGGATGAGAAAAAAAAAATTGGCTTGGATCACCGATGGCCATCTAGGCGTCAAGTTTTTCACAGCAGTGATCTCTAACGGCAATTTTGGCTTTTTTTGTTTTTTTGCTCGATTAGTGCTTACACGTTTGATTTCTAGCGACCTGCTCTTGCTCGACGTCTTTCTACCTCTCCAGTGCTCAGGTCTGCGACTTCAACCATGTCCTACGCTCTTCCTGAATCCCACAAGACCGTATGTTTCTCCACAGCACCCTGTATTTGATTTGCTTGAAGTATGCTCGACTAACCGGCTTTAGATGATTGAGGCGTCTCTTAGAGACTCCGATCCCGCCGTTGCGGAGATCATGGATTCCGAGATCAAGCGTCAGCGTGAGTCTATTGTGCTCATCGCTTCGGAGAACTTTACTTCCCGGGCTGTTTTCGACGCTCTTGGGTCACCCATGTCCAACAAGTACTCGGAGGGTTATCCAGGTGCCCGATACTACGGCGGTAATCAGTATATTGACCAGATTGAGCTTCTCTGTCAGCAGCGTGCTCTTGATGCTTTCCATCTCTCCAAGGATAAATGGGGTGTTAACGTCCAGACTTTGTCTGGTTCGCCAGCCAACTTGCAGGTCTACCAGGCCGTCATGAGACCCCATGAAAGACTCATGGGTTTGGACCTGCCCCACGGTGGTCACTTGTCGCACGGTTACCAGACCGACACCAAGAAGATCTCTGCTGTCTCGACTTACTTTGAGACCATGCCCTACCGTGTTGACCTCGAGACTGGACTCATTGACTACGACATGCTCGAGAAGACCGCAGTTTTGTACCGCCCCAAGGTCATTGTTGCCGGTACTTCGGCTTACTGTCGTTTGATCGACTACAAGCGTTTCCGTGAAATTGCTGACCTTGTCGGTGCTTACCTTGTTGTCGACATGGCTCACATCTCCGGTTTGATTGCTGCTGAAGTTATTCCATCGCCTTTCGAGTACGCTGATATTGTTACTACTACTACCCACAAGTCTCTTCGTGGTCCCCGTGGTGCCATGATCTTTTTCCGTCGCGGTGTCCGCTCGGTCAACCCCAAGACCGGCAAGGAGACCATGTATGACCTCGAGAACCCTATTAACTTCTCGGTTTTTCCTGGTCACCAAGGTGGTCCCCACAACCACACTATCACTGCTCTTGCTGTCGCTCTTAAGCAGGCTCAGACTCCTGAGTACAAGCAATACCAGCAGCAGGTTATCGACAACGCCAAGGTGCTCGAGAACGAGTTCAATGCCAAGGGTTACACCCTTGTGTCTGGCGGCACCGACTCCCACATGGTTCTTGTCAACTTGCGTACCAAGGGTATCGACGGTGCCCGTGTTGAGGCTGTTTGCGAGAAGATGAACATTGCTCTGAACAAGAACGCTATTCCTGGTGATAAGTCGGCTCTTGTTCCCGGTGGTGTCCGTATCGGTGCCCCTGCCATGACCACTCGTGGCTTCGGCAAGGATGATTTTGCCAAGATTGTTGAGTACATTGACCAGGCCATCAATATTGCCATCCAGATCCAGGGCTCGCTTCCTAAAGAGGCCAACAAGCTCAAGGATTTCAAAGAGAAGGTTGCTGCTGGCTCCGATGAGCTCACTAAGCTGCATGATGAAGTCGCTGCCTGGGCTTCGCAGTTCCCTCTCCCAGTCTAAACTCATGAGTTTTTGCGTTTAAGCTTAAGTTATTCAACATAGTTAATGTCTTGTTTTTGTTTTTGTTATTAGCCACGGCGATAAGGTATATAAAAGTTCGGTTTTCGTATTTGTATTGATTTTTGATTATCAGATTGTATTCAATATTTAAAATAATATAATCAATTCAACTTGAAATTGTTTGTGTAGATTTGGATAAATTTAAATGTATAAACTAGGTTGAGTTAGTTCTTTTTCATCCAAGTTAGTTAACTAAAATAAGCGAAAACTCCCAAGTTACCAAAGTTCGCGTCGTCACAGTTTGAAATCCTCAAAAGTCATAAACCATTCCTAGAGACACTTACCGGTATGATGCCGCTGTCGCATAAAGATTTTGATTTTGTGCCAGATCTATGTGATATTTTTGAACGAGTAGCATCTGGGAAACTTACCGGCAAAGATGTTGACGCGGCCGCAAGTGGGATCCGGATACGACTGGCGCGTACGAAGCAAGCGCTTGAGAATGATTATGGACAAGCCGATGGAGATTTGGACAAACAAATGCAAGATATTGAGGCACTAAATGAGGCTATTTCTGCGAAAATGCTTGTTTTGGAACGAGTTGGGTTGCTCGGTCGGAGTATACTTAATGGAGAGGAGGTTGATTCAAATTTGCTCAAACCAGACGTCAACGGGCAAGTAACAGAGCCAATACAAGAGCACAAAGACGATGATTTGAATATGTCAATGATAACTAATGCACCGGCAGTTTTGGTAGGCGCGAATACTATAGAAAATCAATCGTTACCACAGGAAGTGGATATGCAGCACCAAACTGAAGTTCCATTAATGATGGACGCGCCAAATGAAGACGAAGACATGCAAGATTTCATGCAACTGGTAGAAAACACAGCAGCTGTTGAAGAAAAATCTACAGAGGGTCAAACGAATGAGATTCCACAATTACCGGTACAGGGTGAACCGGTAGCTGAAGAAAAAGCGCCAGCGGCCGATGATGAACTTTTCAGCAAGATGGTAAATGATCTCGCTGCGTCAAATGATAACTCGGAAGCGAGTAAAGAGGACACAGAAAATGTAGAAAGTACAGCTACAAATGAAGTTGATATTGATACGATAGCGCAGGAGATAGACGAAGCAGCAGATATTGATGCAATGGATTTATCCTGAAAAAAAATAATATACATGACTTGATACCAAACGAAAATATGGCTAAAATGAACCAAATAGATAGGCTTACTCTGTAGACTCCACATGTAGAATAAAATCTTCAATAAATTTTGCTGTCTGGACCGGTTGCTCTAAAGGGGCCATATGCCCCGAGTCCTCAACTATATCCAGTCTAATACCAGGTATCAATTTTCGAATTCTCGCTGCATCTATAACCTTCACTACTTTATCTTGCCGTGCCACAATCAAATGAAAAGGCGTATCAGCAAGCAGATCAGGATCGCCCTCAAACAGCGGGAACAAATTCAGGCGATTATTGGTCGCTTGGATTTGATTTATCAGTACTTCGTCACCCAGATCTTCATTCATTTTCCTTATGAAACCTCCTATATCGTTATCAGATTGTCGTGTCCAATGCACAAAATTTTCAAAGTTTGCTGGTTCATTAAACCACCCTCGTTTGAGAAAGCGCACGGCTAGATTACGTCTGTCACGCTCTTTGGTCGAGAGTGCCGCAAAGGTTCCACACACCATCGTAAGTGATTTTGCATTGCCAGGATGTGCCAAAATATAATCCAGTGCAATCCTTGACCCCATTGAAAATCCAATAAGATGTGTTGATGGTGTCATTGCTTGGGAAACCATGTCGTACATTTCGTGAAGTGTCTTTGCTTTCCATAACGGAACCTGCGTAACGATCCAGGATGGAGGTAAAAGTGGCAATACATATGACCATAACCTCGCGTCGCACATCATGCCCGGTAAAAATGCTAATCGTGGATATGACATCACGTAATTAATACGTTATCTAAATTATAACCGGTGCGGTCGGTGGATGATGAGCTGGTATCGTGGGGGAATTATAACCGGTTCAGCGTCTCTTAATAGCCACATCTACAAATTTCCAAATGTCTTCAATACAGGGCAAATTTACACCCCGCTACAAATCAAATAAAAAACTCTTCATAATAGTGGTAAACATTTTATTATCCTAATGAGTGAATTACTTATCCCTAACAACGACAAACAAACAAAAAAAAACTTGTAATAACTAGCCAAACGACTAATAAATAAAAAGAGAAGGAACGTAAGAAATATGATGGCTGATTATTTAGGATTGGTGCTACAAGCATGTGTCTACGTTAATGCCTAGCACCTCGAATCCACTCTCTAGACGACTTATGCAACGTTTGAATTCATGAAAAAAAATATCCCTCGACAAAGCTTACAAACCGAAAGCATCCTTAAGGAAAGCCTCCTCCTCATTATGGTGAACAATCTTGTTACCAGCAGCGACAGATGCCGATGGAGCACGTCCAGCGTATCTGATAGAGGTATCCTTGTAGTTCTCAGTATCCTTAAGAGTAGTTTGTAACCGTGGGCTAACGTACGACCAAGCACCGGCGTTGAAGTGCTCTTCCTGGACCCAGCATATGTCCTCCAAGTTGGGGTACTCGTTAAGAGCATCACGGATCTGAGCGTAAGGGAATGGGTGTAGCTGCTCAACCTTGATGATAGTTGTATCCTTAATCTCGTTGGCAGCACGAGTCTTGTGTAAACCAGTGTAGACCTGTCCAGAACATAACAAAACGCGTTTAGTCTGTTCCTTAGGGACGTCGGATTGATCCTCAATGATCCACTGGAAGTGGCTGTCACCGGTGAACTCCTCTAACTTCGATCTGGCAAGAGGGTGTCTAAGCAATGACTTGGAAAAGAACAAGATCAAAGGCTTGCGGAACTGTCTGTGAATCTGACGACGCAAGATGTGGAACAGGTTGGCTGGAGTAGTAGGGTAGACAACCTGCATGTTGGCGTCTTGATGCTGACGGCTGAGCTTCTCCTCAGATGGGAAAGTTCTGGGATCATCGTTGGTAAGTTGCAAGTATCTCTCGATACGAGCAGAAGAGTGTTCTGGGCCTTGACCATCATAACCGTGAGGAAGCGACATGACAAGACCAGATCGCTGAGCCCACTTAGCCTCACCGGAAGCAATGAACTGATCAATGATGACCTGAGCAGTGTTGGCAAAATCACCAAACTGGGCTTCCCACATAACAAGAGCATCAGGAGAAGTCAAAGAGTAACCGTATTCATAGCCAAGTACACCGTACTCAGAAAGTGAAGAGTTGGAAATGACGAAAGCAGCTTGATCCTCAGAAACGTGCTGCAGAGGAGTGTAGACACCCTCAGAGTCCTGGTCGTGCAAAACAGCGTGACGCTGAGAGAAAGTACCACGCTCAACATCCTGACCGGAAACACGGACATGGTAACCCTCGCTAACAAGCGAACCAAAAGCAAGAGCTTCACCAGTAGACCAGTCGATACCCTCACCCTCAGAAACAGTTTTCTTTCTGTTGGCAAGAATACGCTTCAAGTTTCGGTGAACTGTGAAGCCTTCTGGAGCGGTTGAAATAGTATCGGCAATGTGCTGCAACAACTTCTCATCAACAGCAGTAGGTTCGTGAGGAAGAATCTCAGTAGCAAGCTCCTTGGGCGACTTGAAGCCATCCCAGGCCGATGCAAGCCACTCGCGGGTTGAAGGTTCGTAGTCCTTAGCCTTAGCAAATGACTCCTCAAGAAGACCCCACACCCACTTCTTGTGCTCTTCAATATCCTCCTTTGTGAACGTCTTCTCAGCAATGAGCTGCGAAGCGTATTTGTCAATAACAGACTCCATCTGTGCAATCTTCTTGTACATAAGAGGCTGAGTGAATGCAGGTTGATCGGTCTCGTTGTGTCCATGCTTACGGTAGCAGATCAAATCAATAATAACATCCTTCTTGAAAGTAGCACGGTACTCGGCAGCAAGCTGACAAATGAAAGTAACGGCCTCAACATCGTCACCGTTGACGTGGAAAATAGGTGAGTCGCTGACCTTGGCGATATCAGATGGGTACAAAGTCGAACGAGCAAATCGAGGATCAGTAGTGAAACCGATCTGATTGTTGACGATGATGTGAATAGTACCACCAGTAGAGAAAGCTGGAAGTGACTGAAGACCCATAGTTTCGTAAACAACACCCTGAGCGGCAAAAGCAGCATCACCGTGCAACAAAACACCCAACGCAGAGTTGAAATCCTTCTCATCCTTGTTAAAGTGCAAAATAGAACGGGTCTTACCCAAAACAACAGGATCTTCGGCTTCCAAGTGAGATGGGTTAGCAACAAGCGACAAGTTAACGCGCTTGCCGGATGGAGTTGGGCGCTGGTAGTTCATACCTAGATGGTACTTGACATCACCCGATCCTTCATCATCAGCCTGGTCAGTACCAGAAAACTCAGAGAAAATGGACTCATTAGGTTTCCGGACGACGTTAGACAACATGTTAAGACGACCTCTGTGAGGCATACCAATGACAATGTCTGAAACGCCGAGATCAACAGAGTGATCAATCAAAGCCTTCGTACCAGGAATGAGCGACTCACCCCCCTCAAGACCGAAACGCTTGTCGTTGGGGTACTTGGTAGCAAGGAAAGATTCAAATGAAGTAGACCAAATAATTCTGTCAAGAATGCGACGCTTCTCGTCAACGGAGTAGTTGTATGGAGTGGGGATTTCGATGCGCTGTCGGATCCAATCGCACTCGGCGCGGTCTGGGATGTGAATGTACTCAAAGGCATGGGTCGAGCAGTAAGTCTTCTCGCAGGCATCGATAATCTCACGCAACGTCATCTTGCTTTTGCCGGCGCTAGCAAACCAAGGCAAAATACCAGGACCGAGCGAGTACTCAGTATCGAGGTCCTTTTCTGTGAAGTTGTAGTGCTCAAGGGTGAGTTCCTTAGGAACAGACACTTCACGGATTCCCAAAGGGTCCAACTTAGCCTTAAGATGACCACGAACTTGATAAGCACGAACAAGCAGCTGAACTTTCAAATGGCTGAGAACATCGTTGTTAAGTGCAAGACCAGCCCCTGGGAGGACGTATGGGGCACCAGCAGCAGTGGTAGAAGAAACCAACGTAGGTGGAGGAATGAAAGCACGAGAAGGCTCAACACCGTCGGTCTCCATGTTCTTGAAGTAGACCTAAAATAATTACTATATTGCTTTGAAGACTAAAAGCGCTGCGTTCACGTACCTGCCATGAAATGTGGACACTTGAAGGATCACGTTTCCAGGCGTCGTACATCTCATCAATATAGTTGGCATTGGTGCCATCAAGAAACGAGTCGTTGGCATCCTATTTATTAGCAATTGTCATTTTAAATAATCAAAAACGGTCAACGTGTCTAGCAGTGGAGGAAACTTGATGTTCAAATCGAGCGGCAAACGGCTGGCCCAGAAATTCGAGCCGCATCGAGTGGCCAATCACGGTGACGTATAGAAGTTTCGTCACGGCGAAAAAAAATGCACTAGACTGTAAAATATAATCTTGCAACTAATCAAAAAAGTTTCTAAATGCATTTTATAAAGCCAGACGCGCGACTGACTGTTTGAAAAACCTTTACTCATAGAGCTGGTCTCGTGCCGATCGGTCCGGGGTTTGCGTCGGTAGTTCGCGGCAATTGGCCGAGGCAAACAACAACGCTGACAACATTGCAGAACCCACTTGAAAAAAAAGTATACATTACTATAAGCCTATCGTGCTCTGTAATTTGAAAGATCTTATTACTTTGAGTCTGCAATGAATTGTCATCAAATAATCCTTTAGCCGGTCTCGCTAACCGCCTGAACACCAAAAGCCATATACTGCACCACTTCAACCGTAAAAAATCCAATAGCCACACTCACAGAGCTGGTAGCATGAGCCTCGGCGGCACTAGCCAAATGTCTTTTAATCGTAGAGTTCTGAGAAAGAGCCGTCAATCTCGACTGAGCGCCAGCAGTGAGCACTGCTCGACGCGGGCCAGCAAGTCTGGCCGAGGACGTGGCAGAGGCACACAGCCTGGTCGACAGTTTTGGTAATGAGCGAAGCATTATGTGTGTATGTCGAAAAACAAACAAACTACCAAGGGAACCAGTCGGCAACTGCTCCCACTGTAAATTGTGTCTGAAAAACAAACCTGGAGTGAAGGGGAGTTGATAATTCAAAGCTGGGCCAACCATTCTTTTGTATACCGGCCTCTTCTGCTTGACCCTGATTTGCCAGCGGCAGATACCCGGTTACCCGGCTCACTGATGACATAAGTTGCCGCGCTAAGCTTTAGTCATATGCGGCGCGCCGTGGGCGCTGTGATTGGCTGTCGGGACGCTGCTCGGCACCGCGTAACCGACGGTGTGAGCAGTCTGAGGGGTTCGTACAAGGATCCGGAGTTAGCGCGCTGCTCGGCGAGCGTGCCGGACTGGGGCCGGGCCGTCTGAGACTCACCCTGGTCCCGACTCGCCGCGGTACGTCACCGACTCACCGCAGTGCATCGTAGGCTGGCAACCCGGCTAGGTTGCTGTTAATATTGGATTGGATTGATGATCTCAAGTCTTTTGGTCTTTTCTGCTTGCCGCCAAGCTACATCTGAGCTTAGCGTAGAGAGCAGCAGAACAAATACTATATTCGAATGCATAAATTCTATGCATTGTCTAGCTAATGTACAACATCCGGCGTATGCCAACTAAGGAATCACACGCCAAAAGGTGCATTCAATGGCTCGATAACAACGCCAGGCTTTACAATGACCTTTGGCTTTGTGAGTTTCTGAGTGACTGTCTGAGTAGTCCATTCTTTTCCAATTGGCATTCGCATAGCACGTTCGTATTGCTCACGGTTTTCGTAAGGAAAAGGCACCTTGTCCGCCAGCAACTTGGCGCTCTTTTTGGCAGCACGCTCGTTGATAATGACGTTCTTCAGCTTTGCATCCTTGCGATCCTTGGCCGACACGCCCTTGACTTTCTCAACAAATCGTCGCTGAGGCTTCCGGGTTCCGTGACCTGCCCAAGTGCCCTGGACTTGTTAGCCATCATTACTTATAAATTGTAAAAGTAGCTTATTTCTTACCCATCCCGGAAGCATGACATCAATTTCCTTGTCACCTTCATCTTCCACAGTCTGCTTCTTTTCGTCTTCAAACTCTTGAACAACATCGTCTCCAGCAAACGCTTTCTTGACAAGTTCACGTTGCTGAAACTCTGCCGGCTGCACACGCTTGGTACCCTTTGTAATCATATGAACATCAGCGTCAGCTATCTCAATGGCATCACCGGCATCATTATCATCAAAAACGCCCCTAGTTGGCAGAATTTGATTGAGGTCAATATTGAATTCGTCGCCAGCAGTTGTTTTGTCCGCAGTAATAGCAGCAGCCAGCTTTTCAGCCTTCTTCTTTGCCTTGCGTAGTTTAGTTTCGGATTTTTCGCTCTTACTACTATCCTTCGAAAGAATTTGAAGACTGCTCGACTTTTTGACCGACCCGTGTTCAACCTCGTCCATCCAGGGGTTGCTTGAAGCGGCCTGTGATTTGACCTTCTGGTCGGGCTTTGCAGCATTAATGACAGATTTTGCAGTGATCTTTGCAATTTTCTTTTCCAACCCGGTGAACACACCAGATTCATTCTCCTCAGCTTCTTCTATCACTTTGTTCAGCTCAATCTTTGACTCCTCGCCACCTGGTGCATATCGCCGACGACCTTCATTAACAATCTTGACCGCAGTGGAGTCAACTTCGCCGTCGGCAAGAGTTTCTTCTCCAGCTTCCATGCGACGTAGCTGCGCAAATGATTCGTCATTTTCTTTTCGAAGTCGCTCATCAGCATCGCGCATGAATTTCATGTTCATTATGCTCTTCGCTGCCTTGGGCGCATCTGGCAGGAAATTTTGTTCGGCATCAAGTACAGCATCACTCTCGTCACTATCTGAATCGTTATCTTCAATTTTTCTCGTCAAGTCCTCTCCGCGTCGAAGCATCTCTTCAAGCTCTTCACGGTTGGAAGCATCTTTGTTCAAATTCATTTTCTTCATATCTTTGGCCCATCTACTGGTGTTTTTATGCTTGAGCGACATACGTTCTCTGGCTCTTCGAACTTGAGCTTCGTATCCATCATTCTCATCTTCCTCGTCACTTTCACCATTAAGTTGACGAGCTTTGTCGGCCTCACGTTCACGTTCGCGCTTGTGAACTTTGTGATATGTTTTGCTCTTGATTTTCTTGATACGCTTGGCTCGGCGTTCTTCTCTGAAAAGTAGCTCTCTAGCCCTACGAAGTTCGTTTCTCCGAGCTGCAACTTCCTCAATAGTAAGTTTCTTTCCTTCCAACGCGCCGGCTTTTATTTCCAACGCATTTTCGTCATCTTCATCCAGATCACCACGAATACCACCAATCTCACCACTATCAGATTTCTGTAAAGGAAAAATCAAACCATCGGCTTCTCTATTCTGCTTGACTGTATCGTCCCATCTGGAGACTTGATCTTTAACAATACCATAAGCTGCAGCGCGATCAACACGTTGCTCTAATCGACGACCTTCTCGAGCCTTAACAATATCCGACCCCTTCGCCTTCTTATCCAATTCTTGAAGTCTAGCAAGTGATTTACCACCTAATGTAGATGTAGAGGTCACATTTTGCAAATCTGATAAAGTAATTTTGGTTGGCTTCTGTGATATCGCCGCGGCTTCCTCTTCCTCCGTCATTTCGTGCACCTGTAGTCCATGAATTTTGTGCTTTCGTGTCTTCTCAATTGGCTTTGGTGCCGATGCAACTTTGATAGCGTTCCTCAGTGCATTAAATGCATCCTGGTCGTTGTCGTCTTTGTCGTTTTCTAGATCTGACTCGTCGGATAAAAATGACACATTTCGAGTTGTAGGTGCTTCATCGTCACTTGAGTCAAAACCAGCACCTATGGCCTTCACCTCACCCTCATCATCTGATTTCAACATTCCAAATTCATTATCACTTGAACCAGAAAAACTCCCGTTGTCGTCTGATCCAGCGTCTTCAATGTCCTGGAATCCTGAAAACTCATCGTCGGATTCCTTCTCTGAGCTTTCAGCAGGAACTGGTTTTTGAAGTTTCTGCTTCCTTCCTGTCTTTTTAGCCATACTTATCTCTCTTAGTTTTGGAAAAAGTATGAACAAGAAAAAGTTTAGAAATTATGGTCTACAGATTCAATGTGCAGGCATGAAGCTCATTGAAAAAAAAAATCTTGTAAACTCCCAACGAGATCAACCCTAACCATATATGACACGAAATAAGTAATTAGTTAACCATATTGGCTAGCTAACTATAAATAATTATAAGAAACAATGATAATAGTAGATTATTATAGCCTCGTCTTCAAGGCTATAAAATTTTTAACTGTTTTGGCGTTGAGAATTGCTGTGAACGATGGGCACTAAAATGCGTTGATAATGGATTTCCATATGATGATTGATCAAGTTAATGTTTTTTTTTTTGAATAAGCGTAAGTACAGACAAAATATCGGTTTCAGAATAAAAAGTAAAGTTATTAAAATTAGTCTTGAGAGACTTTTTGCCAAAAGATCCAACATATACGATTGCTCCTACTTTTACAAAACCGTCTGTTATAATACACGAATGATTATTCTTTTTTGAACCGCGACAGATTGGCTGACGAAGGAGGCACATCAGGAATCTCAGTCCGTTCAATTAACGCCATCAAAGCGTCAACATCAAATTTAACAGATTTGTAAGCTCCGGGTGGCATAAGCTCAGACAAAAGTCGTATGATTCCAGGAGGGAGTGCATTCACTGGGCGCACAGTCTTAACTTGCGGAGGAGGTGACACACTCGAACGCATTGTTCTAGAAATATCCATTCTGTCATTGGCCGTTTTGTTGCGCTTCCTATTTTCTGCAATTTCCGCCTCTCGAGCACGCTTTTCTGCCCTTTTCGCAAGCTTAGTCTGAACATCAACACCATCATCGGAGTCTGAACTACCTTCGCTAGTTTGTTCAATTACCTCATCCTGATATATAGTGAACATTTGTTCGTCTTTAACAATATCGTAGTATGCACTTGGTCCAATTTCGCGTTCATTAATGACAGTATTTCCATTCAAAGTAAAACGACGAGAAAATCGAGTCAACGGATTGATCTCAGGATAAAGTTGCAACATCCTCGCTTCAAGCTTAGCAACTGCCGCTAAGTCTCCACCAAATGACGATTCATAAGCGTGAAACTTGTAAAATAATGGTCGAGCATCTTTCGGTGATAACTTTGAAGCCATTCTCTCAAACAAAGCCCTAGCGTTTGTATCATCGTTAGCCATTATCAGGAAGTCGAGGTATTCTCCAACCAGCTGAGCAGAGTCCGGAAAGCGCTTAAGGCCGAGCTCAAAAATCTTGCTTGCCACCTCGGGGCCCTTGTTATGGTGATATTCCATCAATGCCGAAGCCACGTAGATCTCGAATGTAGCGTAAGGCAGTTTTCTCGCTTCAGAAAACACTTGACGTGCAGCCTTTAAGCCATCCATTCTTTTCTGTGTGCGCATAAACATAGCGTAACAAGCGTTCAAGTCTTTCGCCAAAAATGCGATTCGTTTCTTAGAGCTTTCGTCCAAGATACGCACCTTCCGCGCAACCATCTCTATTTTGAGAACGTTCTCGTCAATCGGAACATTGATATAATCCTCAGCTCTCGCGTTTTTTTTTGCTTTACTTCTCAAGATCAAATCTCGTTTTTCTTGGTAACGCATTTCAGTTTGATTCAGCATTTTGACATATACATCAATGACTTTCTGATACGTCCGTCTGGCGTCATCTTTCTTTTTTGCTAGCTCAAATACATCGGCAAGCCTGTAGTGCAAAAGCAAGCTAGATGGATTTGCTGAACATGCATCTCTAAGCAGCTCAAGCTGTAAATCTGCGTTTCCTTCTGAGCTGGCATATTCAGCTGCGTCAAACCATATCTGAGGATAAAATCGAAAATTTTGAAGAGTTTGTTTGTACGCGTACATGACTCTCTCAAAAAGCTTTTCTTGACCATGTTCCACTTTGACATCTTCAGACATGTAACCCAATGGATCTTTCTTTTCCCACTCAATCCACTGGGTCCATCGTTCTAGCGTTGCAATCTCTTTGTCCTGCCATTGAGGTGCTGCAGGCACTATATCTTGAGTCAATCCGGAAGCAATATGTGTCAATTCTCGAAGACAAGATCTTGCACTCATGTATGCACCCGAGCGATCTGCCAGTAATTTTCGTGCCTACTGTTAGTATTCGATTAAACACAACAATTAGGATCGAAACATATATCGACGTTAGACATACAGTCGTTTTATTTAAATTGTTTTCCCATACAGTGTAATCTTGCCACAACTGTTCCAAGTTCTCTACTGGTATGGCAAGAACTTTAGTATACACCTTACGTTGGAGATCCATTTTTTGCTGAACTTCCCACGTAGAGTTTCCATCTGGTGATAGTTTAATAAATTGCAAATAATCTGCCCAAATACGGCCTGATCGGACGTCAATGCCTACGTTTTCCGTGACAACTTCAAAAGCCTGTAAAATCGTTCGAATAGCAGGTTCGCCTTCCGTAAGAACATTATTTCGCCTTCTTACATATGTTAAGTACTCCTCCCAAATCTTAATAGACCTTGCACTCTTAACCGCACGCGCGAATAGCTCATCTGCTTTTGCAAATTCGCCGGCCGAAGTCTCCATGTTTATGTAGTCCAGCCATTGTTTAGATACAGTTGGATAGGCTTCTAGCGACTGCTCGTATATTTTCCTAGCTTGATCTAGTTTCCCACGACGTTCGTACTCATAAATTAAATCGTTGAAAAGGGACAATCGCGGTGGAAACTGCAAGGCCTCTTCCATATTCTTCAAAAGCTTGTCTTCCAAACGGCCAGCCACATCATTGGGTAATCTTTTCTTGCGCACAGGTACAACAGTCTCGACTTGGACGACTTCTTCATCTGATGGTAGCTTGTACTCTGGTTGGCTCGCTGCACTTTGTGAACTTGCAGTCGGCATCTCAAGAACATCGTTGGTATTGCCCGCGTTGTTTGCGTCGTTCGCTGTCGACATGATCAATCCAAACTGGTATAAACAAAAGAAACTCACACTCTTTCTTTATTGAATACGGAATAAAACAAAAGCTCAGCGACACGCAATGATGTCAACAGAGCAGTAGGAGAAGGCAGTAACAAATCGTTGCGAGTGATATGAAAGGAAGACGCGTTTTCGTTTCTTTCAGTAGAGTATAGAGGTTCAGTAGAGCACAATAGTAAAGAAAACAATCAAATAGTACAGGAATCAGCTATCTCTCAATAATCTTCTTTAGTCTGCACTAACAACAACAAAATCGAAAACTATTTCACAGCACAAACTTGCAGCGTAGCCTCCTAGCAGACATGCAACACGAAATCAAAAATGGCAGAGTCCCCAAGTCCGTTCACACAGCAGAATCTTCTGACACTTTACTTACCAACAGATTCGAGGATTGCAAACCGATCTGATCACAAAGATGGTCTTCGACGTGGCAGAGCCGGTTCTGAACGATTTGCACTTTTGCAGGCGTCGTCAGTGGCCAGCAAGCAGTTAGCCCTGACCCCGGCATAGGTGCGAGAACAACGCGCGCACCAGTCCCAAGGCACCGTCGTCTCGAGAAAAACCGGCGGACTCTATCCAAACGTTCAGACCGAATTGTAGTTGGTGGACTGCGCGTATCGAGGCCATTGATCAACAACAGGCACAGACACTGGCCAGACGCGTCGTTTGGCAGCTCAATCAGCGAAACAGCAGCACGAATACAGCCTGCGAAAATTTACTTTCTCACTGAGCAAAGGCAAGAGAGGCGTCGTGGGAGACCAATTGAGAACGACATAGCTTTGCTCGAGTGGGTTGTTGTTTGCAGTCGTCTGCTTTATTCGTATTGTAGGTTAATTACTTCAGATCCGCCGAAAGAGACGTGTTGGAAATGGCTGGCGAAGGTAGGTTTTTGTATCAGATTGTTGCGATGGTCCCAAGACGAGATCGTCGCGCTTTTGGGAGACGATCCAGACAAAACACGGTTGTTCTAACTTGTCTACTAGGAAAGCGGAAGAGTCAGGATGGGACAGCAACGACCAGGAATATAATACAAGACTACATTACCGTTTTGGAAGCGGAAGACCCTGCTCACGCGGTGCTTACAACAAAATGCGTTATTGCTCCGGCACCGCCACCACGATCTCCGAAGCGGACAAGATCAGAACAGGCTAGTCTAGCCCAAAGTGTCGTTGAGCCGCCAGTGGTGTCAATTCTAGAAAAATTCAGACTGGGTGGTTATACAGAGCTGCAACAATTGCAGGTGGACATCAATACTGCCGTGAAGCAGGTTCTTTCAAAACTTAAACCTAGCAACAGTCTCTATGGCCTGGTCGACAAGTTTTTTTTATACAGTCAGAAACTATTTTCATACTCAGTCAGGTTGGGAACTCAAGAAGATGAGGATAATATAGAGAAATCCTTCAAAATGGCTGCTTCTGAAGCGGCGCGTAACAATGAAACAGAAAACCAGGCTCCACCAAAAGATGAGATAGAGACAAGAGGAGAAGATAAAGAGGTTCTTTATATGATCTCGCAGCATGGACCTCTTTTCTCTTCTCTGTCGCGCAAATCACGCGCTGATCCTCGGAAATTTTATGTTCCTACGTCGTTCAACACTACGAAAGTCATTCCCCTCAGGGGATCGCTTACAACAACGCGCAAGATAGGTGTTCTATCGCCGTCTCAACCATATGCATCTATGGGAAGTGCGCTGACGGTCGCTACAATGCTCAAACCGTATTTATCAAATTATACACACCCGGTAAATGAGAAGTTGCCTACAGCTAAATGGTTAAGATACGACGAGTATTCGAGCTTTGCCCCTGTTAAAGACGAGAGTCAAGTTGTCGTTAGCAGTGCTACAGCCGGTAGAGTGTGGTATGACCGATACGCCAAGTTGAGAGATCAATCTGAGGGACCGGAGCAGAAGAGTGAAGAATCGCAGGCTGATGCTGAAACTCCCACGCTCTCCAAGTCGGCAACACCATTTGTGGAATCTGTCGAATCAGCACCTGTGAATGGTGAATCTGAAGATACTGGACCGGTAGATCCTGATCTTCTAGAGCAATGGATCAAATCAGAAGACGGGCGTGAATACGAAGATCTAAAGATGTCAGAAATTAACGGATGGCTTGCTAAGCTGGCAGAAATGCAAAGCATCAGAATGCAGACCAAAGTGCCTGTGCCACCATTGCAGATGGTTCCACCGACAGGTACATATCAGAACCCGCAGGCTTTAATGCAGCTGCAAGTTCAGCATCAGCGATTGCAGCAGGCATTTCTTGAGGGCCCACCGATCACAGACGAAGAACGAGAGCTGGCAAGTAAAATTCAGAGCGCACTTTTGGAATTCATTTCTCAGATTCCCCCTTATTTTGTGGAAGATTTGGTGTCTGGCAAAATCCCAACAGTGGAGACAATGACGGTTGGAAGTTTACCACCAGACCCTGCGGAACTAGCTCTTGCTGCTGGACCTCCTACTGGTAAGAGGAGCAGACGATGAGCAATCTGAGATATATGTAATTGTTATTATGTATGAGTATGTGAGGATAGTGTGCTATATAATACAGGTGGAAAATGGTTAGAATTATGTCTCGCTTTGTACAAATTACAATGTAGTTTCTGCAAAAGAAAAAAATAAAAACATTGCCTCGCTTGCTTTAAAATATGGCCCCTGAGTTTACGAAGCACTCAATCACGGTTCGTTAGTCTCTATAATGCTTCATTGATTATTAATATTTGCACCGGCTTTTTTGCTTTGTCACAACTATGGAATACGATAACAAACTACCATATATTTATTCATACGATTTGAGCAGGTCACCTTCGTCGTCGTCGACCAAACACTTCAAGCTGCATGCCTGGGATCAAAATGAGGTTCAGTGCTTTGAACAGTATTTAGGGCCCTCAAGTGATATTTCACAATGGACAGAGCTTCCGAAGCTTGAACATTTAGAAGAAGTACTCAAAATGATTGGCGGTGTTGACTCAACCCAGTTGCTGCTTGAGCTCTTAGAGCGACAAGTAGCTCGAACTTCAATAATGATGGACAACATGTCGAGCATTCAGCGCGAACTAATAGCAGCACGTCAGCAGCTTTACTATCAGTCTTTGCTATTAATACCACAATCAGGCGCTATGCATCACTTAATGAGTTCGGCTGACATGCTTCCAATGCCGCCTACTTCATTCGCGTATGGTGACAGATATAATGTTAACGGGGCACAACCAATGCCTCAAGGAAACGCTAGGACTAATACCCATACAAAAGACGAGGTATACAGGAAACAAGTAAGCGCTTTGTTTATAGATTTGTCTCAGGTGGCTAATTACTTCAGGCTACGGTTGGCGTTTCGCCTCCAGTTGGTCAATTCGCTCCATCACGACATGAGCTTACCGTACAGCATCAGAATGGAAATATCCTGGATAGCCAGAGAATTGCAGTTTCTGGCAATAAATCAATTCATGCAGAGGAAGGAAGTAGCAAAAACATGTGAGCGGTACAGTAAGAACAAAGCCCGTAGTTTGGAGCAGAATCGGGCCAACCATTACCAATGGAACATTATGATCAACGTTAGGGGCGTTTTTTTCTCTTTTAGTTCACATAATCTTTTAATGTTTAATAGCTCATCTATTTAACTGGTATACTCTAATTAAGAGAGTTTCTTTTGTTGTGAACCACTGTTGCCAGAAATCACAGAGAGACGGCTACTGCCTAACCAAACTCTACACAGGTTATAGCTGTGGGTTCAAAAAGTTACTTATTACATACATACATAGCTATACAAAAACATTAGCGAGCTCATTTATTATTTTGAGGCATCTTTTATAGCCAGTTGAGGTTGTTCAACTGCTTCGCTCCGACGCGTTCATGCTCATCGCGTCGCGAATCACGGGGGAACGACGACTCCGCGATTCCTTTGCTCTTGCGTCCGGGTAAATTATATTGTAGCTAACATGATAAACAAACAAGATGCGGGCTCGGACAGGTCGCGAAAAGGGAAGGCAAACAAGGTAGAACAGTGGCATTTAAAAGACGGACGTGTGTTGCAATTGTCTATGTTGTGTACATGTACGCGTACTGTTGACGTTAAAAACTTTGGTAAGTTGCGGGTTACTTTGGTGCAGGTTGCGATGTGACGGATCAAAACTGACAGCTACTGCATATTTGACTTGATTTTGAATTGGCTAACACACTTTAATTATTTAGCGCAATTGGTGATTGGCGCCTAGTTTACGTTTGATTGCTGCGCGGATTGGAGTGTTATGTCGGTAGAGAGAAGTACCTCACCTGTCTATTCGAGAGCGTCGTCGCGTTCGAGCTCGTCAAATAGCGACGTAATAGTTACTCGGTGCAATAATCTCTCACCAGTTACGAGTATTGCGAACGACTTGGTAATACCATCGCCAGAAGTATCGCAAGTCGCTGAAAGCTTTAGCCGGTTGAGTTTGTGCACTGACAATATGAGCACAAACAATGTCGACGTTGATAATACTCACATTGAAGACGACGCAGATAGCGAGAGTTTAGCAAACTTGAGAATTATTCAACCGGACATGCGCAGAAAATTTTCGGATATAAAAGAGGTAACTGAAGAGTTAGATATTCAGGCAGATGGTGGCTTGGATCACAGGCGAAGTTTGTCAAATCTGCATCACGCAAATCACAGAGCTGGATCTTTGCTACGTACAAATTCGAATGAAATAAGCCAAGATGAAGATACAGATAAAGAAAGCAAATATTCTCTGCCAACCGTTGAATCTTCGTTCACCGAGTCGCTTGATCGTTTTGAGTCGTCTCCTTCTCCAACTTTAGTCCGGGGCAGTCAACAACGAAGCGCTCAGTTAAATTATGAAAATTCACCCAGTCCATCACCACCCCTTCCTGAAGCGCAATTTGATTTGGATGGGGCTCAAAGTGAAATTTCCCACGACCAAGAAGACGAGAGATCGAATGAGATTGACGACTCTCCTTTGGTGCAACGGCAACCGACAAAACAGCGGATTGACCAACGGCTGGCGAAGCCCTCGAGCAGCAGCCGAGCCATTGACCCATCAGAAACAGTAGTTGTCTCTAGAGTCAAAAATATTAGTGTTACAGACTCAGCTGTAAAGAATTTCCAGGCTATTCATGAAAAGCGAAAGGTACCGAGTGAAGCATTGTCTCAGCGAGTACCACCTACGCCAGCGCATAACGCTCTCAATGTGCCTGGCACTGCTATGAAACCATCTATACCTGCGAATGCTACGATTGGAACATTGACACTTAAGGAACAGGCCGCATTAATCGATAAGCTCCAGAAAGATAACTGGGGCTATCAGCTGAAGATATACATTTTGCAGGAAGAACTGGATAAGCGCTCTGAAGACAATGTTCGAGATATTCGCAACGAGAATATTGAGTTTAAGAGTATTAATGTTGGGTTGAATATTGAAATCAAGAAGCTTAAGCGAACGATTGCAGAACTTGAATCTCAGCTTGGTAAAGCATTGACAGCTCGAGAAGAGGACCGTGAACGGTCGCTTGAACGTAATGAAGCTGATATTGATCAGTATGAAGATCTTCAACGCGAATTAGAGGGTGTTATTGTTGAACTGGAAAATTCCAGGACGGAGATTGACGATCTTAAGCTCGAATTGAATGACAGAAATGCGGACATCAAATCTGCTTATGACCGAGAGCGCGAGCTTCGGGACGAACTTGACTCTCTTAGACGCCATGGCCAAAATAATGAACTACTGGAAGATGAAATTGTAAGTCGTACGTTTTTAAACTATCTTATCTTTTCCTAACCAGCAGAATGCACTGCAACATATATTAGAAAAGGAACGGGATGAACGGGATGCTGCGCAGAAAGAAGTTATAGATTTACGGTCAGAGCTGCTCAGAGTCCGCAGAAGTGCTTCTACCATGAGTAGTGATCGTCCTGACTCGTCTATAGAAGGTACTCGGTTGCGTCAAGAGTTGCGCGATGTACGACGCGAATTGAGCGTGCAAACAGGGATTGCCGATTCCATGGCATACGAGAAGGAGAAGCTATATCATGAACTTGAAGAGCTTCGTCGCAGTATTCGACGATCATCATCGGCCGCTCCTTCGTCTCGACATTCGATGACAAGTGCATTTGAGATAGAAGACTATGAATCTGTAATTACCGAACTGAGGTCTAAAGTCTCTGAGACGCGGAGTATTGCACAGCAGCGCAAGTCTCAGGTCGACATTCTTAATCGAGAAAATAGTGAATTACAAGATATTGTCGAAACGCTTCAAGGGACAGTGCAAACGCTTGCGGATGACAAGAACTCGCTAGAAGCGGACGTTGCCCAACTTTTGAAAGAGGTAGCAGCACGAGAGGAAGAGATTGTTACGTGGCAAGAAGATTATGAAACACTTTCTACGGAAGCGGACGGCGAGCTATCACGTTTGACGGAACTTGTCAAGACGAAGGATGCTGAATTTTCAAGATTACGAGCAGAGGTTGACTCGCTCACTAAACTGGTCTCTGCTTTCGAAGAAGAGTTAGAAACGGCCAAAAAGGAATCAATTGAATACAAGAAGAAGGTTGATGAATCTGAACAGATAATTAGTCAACTCAAGTCGGCATTACGTAATGCCAAAGAAGACATGGATGCTCAATTCAAGGAGTCTCAAGATCGAAATGCGCGGGATCGTGCAAGAGAGCAGGAACTCAAAAAGCGCGCTGCTGAATCAGAAGCTATTTCTAAAGACCTTCGCAAGAAGCTCGAGGAAGCTAAAACTGCAACAACGTCAAGTCGCGATGCACTTGGAAGGCAAAGTAAAGAGTATGAACGTACTATTACGCAACTAGAGCGTCAAGTCAGAGAGTTCCAACGAGAAACTATTTCTCGTGCTGATGCGAAAGCTGAATGGGCAAATAAGGCTACTGAGTATGATACAAAGATTAGCTCGCTTGAGCAGAAGCTTTCCGAGGTTCAAGATCGTAATACAGTGTTGCAGCAGGTCGCCAGCGGAACAGTGAACTCACGTACAGGTTCTGTCAACAGTAAGAGCGAGTCAGTGAATGGCGTCGAAAATGTTCTTCCAGCCACGAATGGATCGATTTCGTCGAATTCTTCGGAGAAGTGGATGATCAGGTTACAAGAACTCGAGCAACGTTTAAAGGCAGAGCGAGAAGCCAGGGTACGTGATCACGAGGGCGCAAAGCAACGTCTCGACGAGGCACTGAAAGATAATAGCATGCTTAAAGACGCTTTATCTAAGGCTCGTGCGGTTAGACAAAGTACAACTTTTGGAACATTGGGCACATTATCGAGCGCGTTCCGGTTTACGAATCCAATATCTGAAGCGGAGAATAATGCGCGCAGCCCAGAGGCTGATGAGGATGATGTGACATGATGGTTTCGATACAAAAGCTCAAATGGAGATTTCACTGGTTTTATTATGGGTCATGGAGTTTTTTTTGTATGTACTTTATTGTGGAACTAATATGTTTTTATATTCAGCTTACGCGTAGATTTTTGTCGTGTTTACAAACGCAGTCAAAAACATTTGCACTTAGATAACAAGTCGACGTCAAATTGATTTAAACTCTCAAAAATAGCGAATTAAAAAAAAAAAAACTGAATTTATTAAAAGAAGTTGTATGACAAAATGTTACCGAACAATAGAAATGAGGAATTAATCAAAAAAGTCAGCATGAGGTACATTTCTGTCAACCCACCACTAATAGGTGAAGATAATTTTTCTACCCGTTCTTTTCCCCTCCGCTCTCCTAAGCATAACAAAAAAATATATTATAGTGAGGCGCAGTGAATAGAAGGGATCAGTTTTTATGTGTCATGAAGAAAGAAAAAAAAAAAAGAAAACGAGAAAGAGTTCCAGGCCCAGTCGAGAATTTTTAAAGCCCAGTCGCATCGTGGAATAGGGCTCATTTGTGAAATCAGGGGTAGTTGCTGTGTAGTTATCGAAGAAATCAAGGTCGAGAAGTTCTTGACCATGTTCGTTCACGTCGAAGGATCACTCGACTCAGGTCGATATTTATTGTACTATGGCGGACGAAAGGAGGTGAGTAGTATCCTATAAAGAAGAATTTTGGTGATTTTGTATTGATAACGTAAGAGCACCAACTAGCCGCAATTGGAGACAAAGACCAGCAGCCCAGCAACAAGCACAACCGTCTTCAATACAGTCACAGCAGCAAGCCAGATTTGGTAGCCCTGTACCACTGCACGTCCCTATGAAAGGATTCAATGGCCAGGAAGTGGAAGAATACTTGAATAAGTCGTACGCATCCGCCATGGCAGCTGCATCTACAAATGAAGCCGGCTCCAAAGGCGCTGTTCTGTTGAAAGGAGAAGCCAGAGGATGGGCCACGACCACAGGCAATGGTAAATCTGTATTTGGGAATGGTGGAAATGCATGGGGTCAGAGGGCACACTTGACGGCGAGTGGAACCACTATCTTGGGAGAGTTACGGAAAGGTCTGCAATCATTGAATTGAGGACTGTGTATGATGAGGCTTGTATCATAGGTGGGGAATTGAAAGACGTCGCGATGAGTATGGGCTATTGTGATATAAATAAAAATCTAAATGGCTTGATCAACTCAATTGAAGTTTTGTGGATCGGATTTACTTAGAAAACTCAGATAACCCTTCGTCTCGGTCATTGCTCTTTGATCATCGACAATGACTACAGTGCTATTAAAATATTGAAGATAATTTAGTGATTTTATCTTTTTTATACCGCATTTTAAGTATCAATGTAAATTTCAACAGTTGAATTGCTGATGCCATGTTCCCCATGTACTGTTAAAGGTTAGGGTAGAGATTTTGATGGCGTACCACGGATATGCCTGCGAGCATTGGGAGGAGAAAATTTGGGAGGAAGGCATAAAGGACTTCAACCAGGCTTAATGTAGCAAAATATTCCTGTTTTTTTTTTTTTTTCTGTTTTGGATTACATTTTGCAGAGAATGAGTCCTCATAAAGTAGAAGACGCGACAAAGATGAGCGAGGAAAGTGGAAGTAGCAACAATGTGCTGCAACAGTTGAAAACGATCATGGCGTCGGTGGACGCGGCGACAACTAGTATTGAATCGTTGTTGAATGCACCTGAGATTGAAGAATTGGAGCAAGAGAATACACCTGGAATAAGCTTACTTCAATTGAAAGCTGGAACGATGGCTAGTTATTTGCATGGTCTTGGGTTACGGTCCTTATTTGCGGTAGACAGATTTAGAAAGAAAGATGGAGACGACGACGACGAGGAAACAGACCAAGGCGCGATTGATCGCAAGATCAGAGAGCTGGTGGTTACAGACAGAGTTATACTCGAGCGAGGAATTAAACCCTTAGAAAAGAAGATCGAATATCAGATCAGCAAGGCTTTGAGAGCAGCTAATAATGCACCCAAGATTAAGAAGGCTGCAAAGCCTGATGCAGATTCAGATGCATCATCTGCAGGTTCAAATTCATCTGAAGAAGAGGATGAAGAGGATGAATCTGAAGATGAAGAAGATGCTCCGTTATCATTTAAACCGCGACCGAATTTACTTGTGCCTCAAGACAAGTCAGCAGTGACAACTGGCAAAGACAAAAAAGGAGATGCGAACAAGAAATACGTCCCGCCAAAAATCAACCCTACCAAGCTTCCATCGACACGTAACTTCAACGGTCCAGTTGACGACAAACCAAAGAGACGACAACGTCGTAACCAGGCTATGGAGGAATACCTTGCTCAAACAGCGTCACGAGCACCAGAAGCTTCAGTCTCAATTGGTTCGAACGTGTTGGATCATGGTCGTGGAGGTACACGTACCGCCAAGGGACAAGCTAAAGAAGATCGCATCCGAGGATACGAAGAAGAGAATTTGGTTCGATTACCAGAGGAAGGTAAAAAGAAACGAAAGAAAGGTGGAAGAAGACAACATGATGACTTCATGGGCGAGAACTGGGATTTCGGTGGTGGTGACTATCGGAGTGCCAAAAAATCCAAAAAATCAGTTTGGGAACGAAATAGATAGACATCAAAAAGTTTGGGAAATTGTATAGTATATTGCATTTAATTAAAATCTACAAATCGAAATGCTATGCTCGATAAATATAAGAACCAATGTGTTGCGAAAATCCATCAATAAAAGGAATGATGACTACTCTATGCATTCGTATACCAAACTCCATACCGTACATGTATGCACCTCAACATATATTTTAATCTACTTTTGCAAGACTAAGACTTGTGACACCTTCACGTAAATTATTTGAAAATTTAGCTGGAACACCCTTGTGATGCGATTTTTTCAATTTTCGCCGGGCAACCATAACCGGAACACTACTCTTGGTCACAAGGTAATTTGAAAAACTACCTAGTAATACACCCTTTAGTGCAGATCTACCTCTAGATCCGAGAATGACCATAGTAGGTGCCAAGTAGTCGATGACATCACACAGTAAGTGTTTTGGTGACTTGCAATGCATAACCTCAATCACGCACTCGACTTGTAACCGGGTCTTCTTCAACAATTTCACAATTAACGACGTAATTTCCTTGCAAGCTGTAATCCGTTCTTGCTCCATCTTGGTGGACTGTGAGTCATCTGTCTGCCCAGCTGCAGCTGTAGGTGAGGTGGCTGGAGCATCATCAGGTTCCTCAATGGCGTAGACTGCATACATAATGTTACCATCACGCAAGATAGTACCGATTGTCCATTCAAGTGCATACATGGCTTCTGGTGATGAATCAGTAGCGACAATATATGACCTCTTCTTGACTGCGGGGTTCTCGCGAATACCAGCAAAGTCACCTCGCGTAATTGTTCGAAGTACACGCGAAGCAGCAACATTGGTTTCAATATCAGACACTTTGAGTGGTAAGTTGACTGCCTTTTTGATATCAGCTGCCTCTTCACCATCTGAGGTGTACGGTGACTTGAATGACTTGTTCGCGTCTTCGACTAAATCGAAAGCAGTCTTTGGTCTGATCAAATGTCTACGATAAGAGCTATCAATGTGTGATGGCGGCGGTGGTGCAATAAGTGACTGAACAGAGTATTTCTTATTTGATGCCAATGCCTTTCGTTCCTCCTCCATAGCTGCTAATAAGCTTTGTGGTTGGCGATCATCTACAGAAGCCGTGGTAGGTATTTCATCGTCATCTGATTCTGAATCTGGCTCATCTTCCGATGATGACGATTCAATTGCCTCATCGTTGTCGTCATCTTTTTCAAGGCGAGTATCTGAAGATAGTGAACGCTTGAATGCTAGCTCTGCAAGTTTACCTCCGGATTTTAAAAGTGCATTATTGGACAGTCGTCGGTATGCAGTTGAGAAATCTGGCTCTGGCTCTTGCGGTGGAATCAATGAGGACAACGAGCGAGGCTGATTAGGTGAATGTAATCGTGATGACATTGAATAGCTTGGCGATGGCGGAGCGTTGGATGTTGTAGTTGGTGACACAAGTGACGTAGGTCCTGAAGTTGTGTATATCGGTCTGGACGAGTGCGACTCGTCAGCAGACTTGTATCGCCTCAGAGCACCGCCATCAAACGAGGCAGCGCGTGGATGAAGTTGATTCGTTCCACCAGCTCCTAAAAGTGGGTATGGCTCTAATTCTGGACCGGCATCTGGAAGTATCATGCTGTTAGCCGGCATGGCCCCAGTCGATGGCCGACGAGCAGTTGCAGACGACCCGCTGATGTCGTCTGCACGTTGGATAAGTTCGGGTACTGATGTAGATGACAATAGCAGCTCTTGAGCAGCTGGAGACAGGTGATTGAAGTTCTTGACTAATGCAGACGGTGTGATAATGCCGACGGAAGCAAGCGGGTTCACCGGTCGTCCTTCGGCATCGTGAGTTGCCTGATCGCTACTACCAGTTGATTGCGCCCTGCGTGACCGAAAAGGTGACGCAGATCGTGAAGTTCGTGATGGTTTAGGATGTGAAGACCCAACATTTGGAGATAACAGTGGCTGAGGTTGCTGTTTGGGTTTAGATTTCTCGAGTAACTTCAGGATCTCGAGACGCTCTTCTTCGAGTGCTGCTTCTAATGACATTCGTGATTCTTAAACAATCATAAATTTTTTTCGATCTGATCAATGTCGTGTGATTGTGACGTCTACCTACAGCGATTTAATTGACGAACGCAAATCGTAGTTTCGCTTCAGTTAGACCGTGATGACCGCGAACAGCATTGTGAGCTTGCGATATTATGTTAGCGCTCTTCGTATTAGACCTCAACACATTTCCGATCAAAGTTGGTCCTAAGCCCTAAGAGTCTGGGGTATAGGGGTTTGGGCCGGCTTTTGAATTTAACTGCCGCAAAGAGCCAGGCAGACTATTTGTAACCATGAGTTAGCCCTCTCTAATTATAGCAAGCGAGTTTATAAAAGTTTATAAAATGCGGAGTGATGGACCATAGGGCTGTCACACACATCTCTCCATCCAGCTTTTTAGTTCTGACTCGTTGCCAACTTGTAGACGAGCCTCGAAAGTCGATATAATAGTGCCTGCTCTGGAATCTAACGTTGGTGCCCTGGTTTGAAGTAAATACGGGACATTTCGGATACCGGATGAAGTTGTTAAATGAATTGCTTGTGACAGTTAACTTCATGGTGGGTCTAAATCACTAGGGAACTATTCAAACGCAAAATTATTTGCGAGCCTGTAAGCTAGGAACGGACTCAAATCAAAAAGACTTTTTCATCTCGCACTGCCCAGTAATCAGCTCCCTCTTGATCCACAGATGTAGATTAAAGGATCTTTTTAATGCGATTCATATCCAGTATATAGACTCGCCGTCGTTATTATCTGCATCGTGATCTACTGAAACCGTATTGTCATCTGCGATCTTATCACTCAAACTATTTCCGGTGAGTCGGATTAAGTCCATATTAGTTAGTTCTTGTACACCGGGCCCGTTTGGTTGATGCTTGTCGTGCTGCGATGGTTTATGAACGTCAACAAGGGGCATAGAGCATGTACATCATACTGTATGTACGTGATTGATCATTTTGTACTTGCTGATCTGTCCAACTGCTTAGGGGCAGGGAGGATAGGGCAGCCCTAACCACGAGTAAGATAAACTAAGGCGTTCGATCTAATAACTATATCACCTTTGTACCTTGGTAGATCGGCCTAGAACTTTCTCTGCGTTGTATTAATTATTATAGTATCAATGATTATTCAAGTTTTCTGATATTAGCTACCACGGATCGCTGATTAGTGGTAGTATTTCTACAATGTTATCAATACTTGCAGAATGGCTGTGATCATCCCAGATCGAAACAGCATTCGACATGACCAGCTTGGGCGCAAGTAAGGTTCGCGGACCATTCCACACTAATTTTCCCAGGTGACATCATTCGTGCGACGGTCAATGTTAAGCTAATTTGAAGTCTAGTAGAACCTGCGGGACAAATCTCGCTGATAGAGAGATCTCGTTCGGACTTCAGGCGTAGTTAATATGTGTGTGCGCTAAAGCTATGTATGTACAATAGATATGTAACTTATGTACATAGATGATAGGTGGTGCTGTATTTTACGAACGGTCTCTTATTTTGTCTCAGAAGCGGGAATTTAAAAAACTCGGTTGTTGGCTAGCACATGGCATCCCATCTTGACCGTGATTGACTAGTACCTATCGATCGCCAAGGTCCATATTACCATCACCGTCACAACCGTAGAAGCCATCGAAGGAATCATCATAGTACATACTATTTAGGTTATGTTAGTGGACGAGCCCTGTTCGCCGGCGCTTAGCGCTGCTGGTATCGCGAGGGATACGACGACGACTTGCCGAGGATGATGATGATGATAATTGCTGTATACATGCTCATGCCACGCTTCAATAGGAGGTTAGTCCAATGATTCGCATTCTACGTCGCTGTCAATCATTGTACAGATGGAGCCAGGTCTGTTTGTATGTATGATGTAGTTGTCGCTGGCTGGCCTGTGATCATCGTACGACTTGACTGACTTGTTTTGGGCCCGGCCAGTCGGTTGTCGAACTCGGCTCGGTGCCGGTGCGCTCGCTAGTTCGGCCCGCGGACCACGACACGCGCCTTCCACAACCCTCCCCGGAGAGTCGATGTCGAGTTGTTCCGCAGCCTGCAAGAGTAAGGGTGGAATGTGTTAATACAGTAAATATTAAGATATAACAGCGTTCTGTTTGGTTGAATTATATCCAAGTGATGTTTATTCAAAATATAAAACCAACAGGCCAGCTGTGGTGCAACAAAAGACCCAACAATAAAAAAAAAGTACCACGTAATCTTTCTCCCTCTCTCTCTCTGTGTCTAATTCTCTCTAATTCTTCTTAAGCAATGAGTTTCCAGTCATGTGAACAGACTTGGGCACTCCAAGCACATCCAAAATTGTGGGAGCGACATCACCGAGCGCACCGCCGTGTTCTAAAGACCAGTCGGCAGGAGCATTGGCCATCACGAATGGAACCTTGTTGGTAGTGTGCGAAGTCTTGGGCTTGCCCTCGGGAGTGATCATCTCCTCTGCGTTGCCGTGGTCGGCAGTGACAAACAAAACGTAGTTCTCACGCACGCATGCGTCGTAGATTGTCTTGATTGCTTGGTCGCAGTGGGTAACTGCCTGAACTGCAGCCTCGTATTTACCAGTGTGTCCGACCATGTCAGGGGCTGCCAAGTTGCACATCACAAACGGGAACTTGTGTTCAGCGATACGAGCTGCGACTTGGTCTGCGACCTCGTGCTGGGACATTTTGGGATCAAGGTCATAGGTCGCGACCTTGGGCGATGCAATCATGTCGCGCTGCTCGAGCGCATACTGCTTCTCTACACCACCGTTGAAGAAGAAAGTGACGTGGGCGTACTTCTCGGTCTCGGCAATGTGCACCTGTGGGATCTCCTTCTTTCCAAGCCATTCGGCTAAAACATCGTCCATGGTCTGAGGAGGAAACGCAATTGCGAACGGGTAGTCAGCCTTGTACTGAGTCATGGTCGAGATGTTCAGTCCAGACGGAATCTTTGTGTCAATCGGCGACGAGTCAACGCCAAACAACTGAGTGATCTCACGAACACGGTCCGAGCGGTAGTTGAAGAAAAACAAAGTGTCGTTGGCCATGATTCGGGCATTTTCACCATTAACAATAATCGGCTTCAAGAATTCGTCGGTCTCGCCAGCTTCATAGTGCTTTTTGATGTCCCCGACAATATCAGCCTGAGCGCACTGCTCGCCACCATCAACACTCAGCAAGCCCTTGATCGCAGTCTCGACACGCTCCCACCTTTTATCACGATCCATCGCGTAGTATCTACCAACCACAGTCGCGAGCTTTCCGATACCGTACTCGTCAAACTTGGACAACAGTGTCTCGGTGTATCCTGCCAAACTCTTGGGGTCAGTGTCACGACCGTCACCAAAAGCGTGAACAAACACATCAGACACACCAGCGTCCTTAGCTGTCTGCAAGAGCTCGAACAAGTGGTTCTGGTGAGAGTGGACACCACCATCGGACAACAATCCAAGAAAATGAAGACGGCCACCGCTTTTGGCTTTGGCGTTCTCAAACGCAGCCTTAATCACTGGATTGGATCCAAACTCATGCTTCTTCACCGCCATGTCGATACGGACAACATCCTGCCACACAATGCGACCAGCACCAATGTTCAAGTGTCCGACCTCGGAATTGCCCATGAGACCCTCAGGAAGACCAACGAATGTCGACGACGCCTCGAGTTCAGTGTACCCAGGGATCTTGGTGAAACCGGTCATGGTTGGAGTCTCGGCATTTTCAATTGCATTGCCCTTGACGCCGGTCTTGGGTGAGATTCCCCAGCCGTCTAACTCATAGCATTAGCATAAACTACACAACCGACTCAAGTCAACACACAACTAACCAATCACAATCAGTGCAGCGTTCTTCTGAGTAGTAACCATTTTGTCAAATAAACACACAACTTCAACAACAATTGAGTGAATTGCAGATCAATGGATTCAGCCTTATGCGACCGGCCGACTCGGTGGATCACTGCAGGTTCTCAAAATTTTTTGACGCAGCCCTCCGGGAGCCGGAAGATTAGGGTCACTAGGTTTTTACCGTCTGCAGCTGAGTGTGCTGCAAGGACAATGGTACCAAGAGGCAAATGAAGACGGTCTAGTATTAATAGAGCTACGAGTATTGTCGTCATTATAGAATCCAATCAATTTCGCCTTCTGATACCAATGCCTGCTGATCGTCGGCAATCAGACGGCGGGCCAACGGGAGCCAGACAGCCGGGACACCACATATTAATACAAGTCACCCAGTAGTTTACCCTGAGACACAAGTACCTTATAATGTGACACTTTGCTCTTGGCCCTGCCCTACCCTACCCTGTTTTAAACAACCCTACCCTTATGCGGCTGATGTCGTCGATGTTTGTCGACACGCACGCCCCTACGTCACACGGCGCTAACCACAATTAGTTGTCGGCTGTGGGGTGATGTTTTTTACGTGGACTGATTGAACCAAATTAAGGACCACGTTCTTTGGTTAGGTGGTTGTCGGCAGGCTAATTAGGCGTGTAAGGCGTTGTTGCGTGGTCTGTCGTCGGTATCGGCACCGAATCCACAGCGGCGGGCAACGATGGCTGCATGCAACACTTTTACTGTTAAGCGCAGTTTGCCCGAGATCTAGCCATGTATATATAGAGTCCTACCTAGCTCTGTTGAGATCGGCAGGTTGTTCTTGGTTAAATTTCATCCAAAACATCTCAAGTGTCATCATGTCTTCTACTCCAATTGCGCATCTCCACGAGATTGCAAATCCTCCTCCAGACCCATCGCTTCTGCCCGACTCAGTCCTTGACCTCGGCGTCAAAGTCAAGTATGACAACTACCTTCCGCCGGCTGATCGTGACTCGCTGGTCAAGTTCCAGGCACTGTCAAACTACATTGCCTCGGCAATGATCTTTCTCAAGTCTGACGCGTTGCTTGAGAGAGAATTGACTCAGGACGATATCAAGTTTCGTCTGCTAGGTAATTGAGACCTGCGCTTGGCTTTTTTTTTTTAGATTGTTGCGTTGCTAACTTTTGCTTTATAGGCCACTTTGGTACCTGCCCAGGTCTTACCCTTGTTTACGCTCACCTCAATCGCTTGATTGTCAAGGATGATCTCGATTTGATCTTGGTCGTTGGACCTGGCCACGGCGCCCCTGCAATTCTCGCTGACTTGTGGATCGAGGATTCGATCGCTCCATTTATCCCAGAATACACTCGCGACGAAGCTGGCCTTCGTACTCTTATCAAGTCATTTTCTTGGCCAGGTGGATTCCCATCTCACATCAATGCTGAAGTCCCTGGATCGATCCACGAAGGTGGTGAACTTGGATACTCGCTGGCTGTGTCGTATGGCGCTGTTATGGATAAGCCTGACTTGATTGTCACATGTATCGTCGGCGACGGTGAATCAGAGTCTGGTCCTCTTGCTGCGTAAGTCCAATTGGAGCATCGATTATATAACACAGAGCTAACTTGATGTTTAGTGCATGGAACTCGCACAAATACCTTGATCCTGCGGAGTCTGGTGCGGTTATCCCAATCCTTCACGCAAACGGATTCAAGATCTCAGAGCGTACAATTCCAGGGACAAATGACGACAAGGAATTGATTGCCTTATACTCCGGATATGGCTACCAAGTTTGCATCGTTGAAGATCTCAAAAACCTTAACGACGAGCTCGCCGCCGCACTCGACTGGGCGGTAGCCGAGATCAAGAAAATTCAAACCGCTGCTCGTTCAGGAACGCCAATCGTTAAGCCGCGCTGGCCCATGATTGTTCTCCGTACTCCCAAGGGATTCTCTGGACCCAAGGAACTCAATGGTGAACCAATCGAGGGTTCTTTCCATTCTCATCAGGTTCCACTTCCTCTGGCCAAGACTGATACTAAGCAGTTTGCATTGCTTAAGCACTGGCTGGCATCCTATGGTGTTCATAAGTTGCTGACTCCCGAGGGTAAGCCAGTGCCCGAGATTGAAGCGTTGATCCCCAAGGTCCACTCAAAGCGCATGGGTCAAGTCAAGGAGACTTACAATGGCTACACACCTCTTGACTTGCCAGATTGGATGCCACTTGCCAAGGAAAAGGGAACTCAGTACTCTGCCATGACTGCCGTTGGTGAATATGTTGACGCTGCGTTGGTCAACAACCCACACAGCCTCAGATTGTTTTCTCCTGATGAGTTGGTATCTAACAAGCTTGACGCTGTTTTCAGACACACTACGCGTGATTTCCAATGGGATCCCGAGACTCGTGCAAAGGGTGGTCGGGTTACTGAAATTTTGTCAGAGCATTGCTGCCAAGGTTGGCTCCAGGGATATACATTGACTGGTCGTGTTGGAATTTTCCCGTCATACGAATCATTTTTGGGAATTATCGCTACAATGATGGTTCAGTATGCCAAGTTTATGAAGATGGCTAAAGAAACAAAATGGAGGAGAGACATTGGATCGTTGAACTATATCGAGACTTCGACATGGACAAGACAGGAACACAATGGTTTCTCTCACCAGAATCCGGCGTTTATTGGAACTGTTATCAAGGTCAAGTCCGATGCCGCGAGGATCTATCTCCCACCAGATGCAAACTGCTTCTTGTCAACAGTCCGACACTGTCTCAAGTCGAAGAACTACGTCAATTTGATGGTTGGATCCAAGGCTCCTACTCCAGTTTATCTTTCAGCCGAGGAAGCTGAAGCTCACTGTGTCGCTGGCGCGAGTGTGTGGAAGTTTGCTTCCACTGACGAGGGTCTTGACCCCGATGTTGTGCTTGTTGGTATTGGTGTGGAGGTTACATTCGAAGTCATTGCTGCCGCGTCGTTGTTACGCAAGCGTGTTCCTAACATTCGGGTGAGAGTGGTTAATGTCACCGACTTGATGATTTTGCAGACCGCCGGTACTCATCCACATGCGTTGTCGGACGCTGGCTTTGACTCTCTTTTCACTGCCGACAAGCCAATCCATTTCAACTACCATGGCTACCCCACCGAACTTCGGGGATTATTGTTCGGTCGCCCTAACCTTGAGCGTGTCACAATCGCTGGATACGATGAAGAAGGCACAACTACTACTCCATTATCAATGATGGTTTTGAACCACACCGACAGATGGTCAGTGGCTGCAAAGGCAATTATTGGTGCGGCAAAGACAAATGCAGTGGTTCAAGTCGAGTCTCACTTGCTGGTGTCTGAATTTGAACATGCCCGAGCAAAGCATCAGGACTATGTTAAGTTATACGGAAAAGATCCCGAAGGATTGTTTGATACGCCTCAATTTTAAATAATTTTAGTCTGCTACGTTTGTGTTGTTCAGTTGGAAATTGTGAATTAGTAGTCAGCTATGTTTGTTTTGTTCAGTTGGAAATTGTGAATTAATGATTGATTATATATATGAATTTGTTCCGGACTTTTACACGAAAATTCCATGTAAACGTTGTAGATTGGATAGAGTTTATAGATAAGGTACATACATAAGTTAATAAGGAGATGGCTATGTATTACCGCACGGCGCTAGTGGGTGGATGAGTGATCAAATTGACATCATCATTGCTGGTGGGCTACCCATTGCAATGCCGCAGGAGTGGTTGGTGGGAAATGAAATTGAAAATCTTTCACCACAGCGGGGATGTGAGCTGATTGCGTTGCATTGGAAATCGTAGGCGCTTGAGCAGAATACGACAATATAATGTAGCTGGATTGTTGTTCATGTAAAACATATGGGTAAATTTGTCTGTATGTAGCTGCTGGTATCAAAGAATCTCTAGATATCTAGTAAATACGGTGATATGTAACCGTATCCACAAACTTTACATACAACTTGCGGAGGAATAAGTTGGACGCATACATATAGTTCGCAGTGTCAGGAGTACGTTGATCATTTGATGTGCCAGATCTGAGATCTTTTTCTGGCGTGGATATGTCAAATTGCGACTGACCGGCTTGGTAAAGAAAAGAGTCTTGTCGTCTCGTTAACGGTGGGCCAGAGTGTTATTATTAACAGATACACTGCATTTAAGTTTTATAACTTAACAAGATCAATACTAACTAACGGAAGTCATAGGAGGGTTGTATTTAATCATCACAGGAGTAACCGGGTATTCCCGATTAAAGGGGTGGTTTGGTGCATTAAAGCGTGCATGGGGCTTATACAAATGGTTTTGCGACCAATCATGTCGATCGAGGCGGTAACTTCGAATGAGAGCCGTTAGAACTGCGTGGAGTAAAAAAAAAAAAAAAAAAAAAAAAAAAAAAAAAAAAAAAAAAAAAAAAAAAAA
>JAJLTW010000131.1:0-37468 GCA_030564125.1 Myxozyma lipomycoides
TTCAACCTCGGATCAAGAAACAAAGCGGTGTAAAATGTATCGCATTCATCTGCGAATTTGTAGTATTTCTCATACTTTTTCACATAATTGTACCCCATCAAGGGGGATATCAACCCCAAGTTCCAGCGGTTCTGCACATTCTCGACGCGAACAAGGGTGCTTTGCTGTAAAAGGTGTTATTGGTCTGGTATTGGTTAGGTAGCATCTTGCATTACTTTCTACATTTACCGTATTTAATAGATAATATATACTAAAAATATTCCTTACTGCCATATGATCAGCTTCAAGGACTTATATTGGTCACAATAATCTTTGTGTAATTTTCAAGCAAAAAAACTACCAGATTCACAGCTGCTCATTCTTGACGGCGCGCACAGGTGAGTGCTAAATCAAAAAAAAAGAAACATGATCAATTCTTGTATTTTGGCAAAAAAAAAAAATTACACCGTATAATTTTTTACGTCAGCAAAAATTGACCATAATAGCAATTTAAGCTACATTACAGTAGTGAGGCTGTCACTGGACAGAGATAGGTTACTTTGCCCTCATATGCACGCGTGGCGCTCCGTATGGTTCTACACTATCTCGGTCTACTGATACTAGAAAAAATTAAAAAAAAGTGACAGCTAATCACAATGAACCAACAATATTTATTTAAGTTTAAGCCTATTTTGGCGCTGCAACTAGTATTCTAGCGGCCATGACCCGTAGATCCCGAGTAGGGAGTAATATATCAGGCTGATTAAAAACCGAGTCATATTTCCGCAGCCTCAGCCAACGAAAATTAGAGAAAACTACATCTTGCTAATAATATAATATGAGAATAATAATCGTTAAACTTATTCGGCATAACAAAAAAAAATCACTTGACGATTATCGGCGAATAACCGTCACGAGTTACGATTTTGAAGGTTTATCGTATCCGCCTTCTTTTATTGGCGGATAATTTGGGATAACTATCGTGGATTTTTGGAACACCAGGCCAACCCCCAATTTTTTTTGGCGGATATGGCTGAAGGTTTAATGGCGGATATCGGACCGTGAACACCTCTATGTAACAGTAACAGTACCAGATGAGGGAATGCGCCGTTGAAAGAAGGTAAAATTATATATTCTAAATAAAAAAAATTATTTAAAGAAACAAAAAAGGGTCATGAGAACTTGCATTTTTTCTTAATTACACGCGTAAAAACTTCTCATTATTTTGTTAGGTTAAATTTTTATAAATTTATTTATAAATAACAAAAGCAAGGTTTACGCTCATTGACGATTTAACTCGTATGTCTTGACGATATGAGTTAAAAACAGCTATGCAACACCTGTATTGTCTTTGACAATTATCTAGTAAAGGTAACATTTTGCGTGGATCATCGCATTAAATAACAGGCTTCACTGCTTGAGTCTGTAACCGCCTAATGACTTGAATTTCATCCTTGCGAATTTACCCTTCAGATGGAATGCTTATTGTCTTCACTTTTTTTTATGTTATCAGTGATCAGCTCTGAGCCAGGGACGGCATGTGGGAAGTTAGTGCATGACTATGTTCATATGTATTTCACGCAGGTGGTCATCTGGGCTGCACTGATGGCGTTGGACCCGCAAAGGGGGCTCTATTATCTAGTTCTAACGGGCGACAAAGAGATATTTTCTAAGAAACTGCACATCTGAGGTATTCTTGACAAAATTTCGGACAATTAGTCATTATCCGGTAATTCTTTCCATCGACGCTACAACAAGATATTGTACCTGACTATCTATCTCAAGTCAGAGCTACCCCCTTCCACGCACACCTTTTAGACCTATTTCTTTTCTTCGAACGCGTACATTTAAAACATAAACGCGTCCAATTTCATCACAAAACACGCTATTCCAATCACTCTTTTTGGCTCATTCTTTTTGTCATGTCTGATTACATGGAAAACGATATTGAAAACGCGAAACAGGCCGTCGCCGATGGCATGACTGTACGGAAGGGCGCTTCTCTGTTCTTTATTCCTGCTTCCACTCTTCGTGACCATATACATGGTGCTCAGCCTAGAAAGACAGGTGCAGAACGCTTTCAGGTTCTTTCGCCTGGTTTGGAAAAGGGCCTAGCTGAATGGATTATTACTCAAACCAAGTTAGGATGTGCTCCAACACACTCTCAAGTGTTAAGATGGCGCAACTCTTACTTGATTCGAATGGAACTTCCAGAAATCTTGGGAAGTCATGGAAGAACGCTTTTGTCATGTCACCCTGAGATCGCGAGTTTGAAACGTACTTCTATTGAAAATGTACGCGCTACAGGTGCTTTGGAGTCAAATATCCACGATTTTTTTAAGTTCGTCGATGTCCCCCGAAGTTCGCGCAATTCCTCCAAAACATCGATATAATATGGACGAAACTGACTCGTCGAAAGGCTCGGAGGAAATGGCGTGGTGATTCGAAGATCTGTATAAGATCTGAGGTTGTGAGAAAGTCTGGTTCTCGAATTTGGGTCACTGTGTTTTAATGTATTTCAGCAGATGGTCGTGTCCTACCTCCATCCGTAATTTTCACAGGAAATTCAGTCCAGCAGCAGTATTTTGCTTCTTCCATTGGCGAAAAACTTTCAAAGATGGCGATTTACGGCAACACCGAGTGGTTGGACAAACAATTCAGTTGCACTATATTGGTTAGAAGAAGTTTTTTTTCCGGAAACCGTGCCCTCTGACCCAAATCAGAGGCGCTTGCTTAGTAGACGGCCATGGGAGTCGTACTACCGAAGAGTTCATGCTGAAATATATGCAAAACAAAATATGGCTCTTAGTGCTCCCTCCGCAGTCGTCGCATGTGACGCAACCTCTCGATGTGAATTGCTTTCTCCGCTGAAAGCTCGGTATCGGCACCAGCACTCTAGCCTGGCGATCGGGGATGAAAGCAGTCAAAGACACAAGTAGAATTTTCTTCTTTGTTATTCAAAGGCTCAGCGGGATGCATTTACAAAGGAAACTATAAAAGATGGATGGAATGCTGCAGGGCTTTTTTGGCCTGTGTCAGTTCGTCAAAAGTGCTGCTAAACAAATTTGTCACGAGAGACAAACCAGTTACCCCACCAAGATCGGAAACATCACTCAAGACGTCACGAAGAATGGTACGGTCGGGACAACTGATCTTCTCAACTCCTGAGTCAGGTAAAAAAGCCGCGTTAGAAGAAGCATAAGCGATCCTATTCGGCGACTTTTTGCAAAGGCGCACAAAGCCATTGACAAAGCTAATGCTACTGTGGCGATTCACAAGCGTGAGACTGAAGAAGTTAAGGGTCAGATACAGACCGAAAAACAAAAAAAGACAACGGTCTGGCCCAATGCGAATAATAAATTCGTACGGAATCGAAAACGTTGTGACAGCAAGAAGCGAATTCGAGAGCAGCTGCCACTTATGGCATATGAACAGGTTAGGGCATAAGGTGAGTAAAGGGCATTGCTGATAAGGCCTTACTTAGCGCAGAAAATTGGCTGAGTGACGGGGCATCTGCCGCGCCGTTTCTAACAGTTCTAATGTCAGCACGCCCTTGACCCACCCTTATGCCCTAACCTGTTTATATGCCATAAGTGTAAGTGTAAGTCAAGAAGGGCATCTAGGGTTGTAGCCAGGGTTGAACAGAATGCGTTAATGTATAATTATGACTGTGCTACTGGTGATGAGGTGGATTGTGATTAAATTGTAGTTAGAAATATCGATATGATTTTGCTAAATTTGACATCCCAAAAAAGGGTGCGCGGAAGGGGGTAGCTGTGAAGTCTTATCTGGTCACTACTCCGACGCGGCGACGCCTAGCCCTGGTGGATATGTACGATGTACTGGACGGACTGCTGTGCACGGACCTGATGGTTGATACATTCCTCAATGCATTGTCTTTTCCCGCTGGACTCAGGCTTTGCGGCGGTTCTTACTTGATCGGCTTCAGGAGATGATGACGATTGAAGGTGACTAGCCAATTATCGTCAACTGTCACCTTCTTGAAGCTGTCATTATCTACGGGTCAATTATCATCTGGCTTTATTCGTCGATCCGACTCTCTTGTCGCCGGCGCGATGATAAGCGGCGTGTGTAATTGTCTCAATCCCGGGGACAGATGCCGCATCTTTGACGGCTTTGCCGCGACGGGACGGCAAAAGCTTAGATATCGTGGCCAAGGCGCCCGGATAACCGTCGTTGGTCGCCTTGTCGGGGAAAGGCACTGGGCAATGACGGCAAAGACCGTGATGAAGATGTTGTGGGTTAGAAAATAGCTGTGAGCGATCAAGATATAAAGCAAGTATATCATGTGTATCGCAAACTGGGAGGTACAACTAGATTCCACCAATCAGGGTAACTCGAGAAGAAAGATAACCTTGAGGAGCCCAGTTGGAATTCAGCAGAAGAACCGGAGGTACATTTAGGGTCTGAAGGCAGAGTGTATAGTAAAGCGGAATAGAGGATGTTTGCGTGGCATATAGAGTATCGTGAATAAGAGGATTTACAGAAGACATCTGTAACGTACACATACTTCGAATAAGCATACAAGCCACTACCGAATATGGCAAACGAATCTTCAAAATATTAAACTGTTTATAAGTAGTTTGATAGTTATTGTCCAAGGCCAGCTGGCGGCTCTTGATATAGTTCTGTTTCGGCGCCGACGGCTAGTTCCGCTCACCTCTGAGTTTTAACTATCGATAGCGCAAGTTACGATTGCCCGCCCCACCGAAGTTAAGCGGTTTTGTTTAATCTGCAAAGCCAAGTAGATCAGCCTAGTCTGAAATAGGAAACCAAAAGATACCGAGGAAGTCTTTGCGTTGTATGTACTCCTATCTCTGAAACGTCGGTGTATTGATCACTGATCAATTAGCATACTGTGAACATTTCCGCTCTGAGAGAAATGTCTATGTATGTACTCATGACGACAATGCTGAAAATACAGGCTACTAAAGAATATATGCTTTGGGCGCGTATTAGGCTAGTTGCCGTAGTGGATTTGCAAAGCAAGGAGTAATCGTGTAGCTTGCACTGATAAGGGACTGCAATGAGCATATACCACTAAGCTCCATCGCTGTCAACCCGGAAACAAGGTGAGGTAGACCGGTCTGACAGCTTATAAAAGACGCACAACTCCCTTTGGTAGCATTCTGAGTAACTATTCTACATATACGTGTTAGAGATGTCTGCCGTGGACGAGAAGAAATTCGGTACCGAGGTCGGTGTTGTCGATGCTACGTCAACTGTCGAGTATGAACAAGAAGTTCAACCTGCCGAAAAGACACCATGGCATAAGAAAATTTACTGGTATGAGCCTGGCGTTAGCAAGCAGGAGAAGAAGTTGCTGTTCAAATTAGATGCTTTGATTTTGGTATACACTTGCCTTGCGTCGTTTGCACTTAACTTGGATATTAGCAATGTTAAGAATGCCTACGTTAGTGGTATGAAGGAGGATCTTAAGCTATACGGAAATGAGCTGAATTACCTTACTGTAATCAACCAAGCGCCCTACTGCGTGTTTATGATTCCAGGTACTTTACTACTGACAAGATTTCGTCCAAGTATCATCTTGCCCATCACCGAGTTCGGTTGGGGTATCTTCACTCTTGTCTGCGCTTTTGTTCACAATGTTAACCAGCTCTACGCTTTCAGATTTTTTGTTGGATTTTTTGCTTGTATCTCATACGCCGGTTCTGTCTACATCATTGGTTCATGGTACAAAAACACTGAGATCTCGAGAAGACTTGGTTTGTACGCTATGTCAAATCCTCTCGGTGCTATGGTATGTATAGCTACATACTTTATTTTCAAATTACTCTAACGCTTATTTAGTTCTCGGGTTACCTTCAGAGCGCAGCATATTCAAATTTGAACGGAACTGGTGGTCTTGAAGGATGGAGATGGCTCTTCATTATTTGCTCCATTATCACAGTTCCTGTTGCCATGTGGGGATTAATTGGTATTCCAGACGCCCCAGCTACTACTCGATGCTGGTTTTTAACTCAGGAAGACCGCGAGCTTGCCAAAGCTCGTATGGTTTCTGATGGTGTCCAAGCTACTGCCTCTAAGCGATTCCAAACTACTACTGTGCTGAAGTGCTTGAAATACTGGAAGTGGTACGCATTTGTAGCTGCTTGGATCTTACTTGACCAGAATGAGCAAGGGACTGCGACTTCTATGTCTCTGTACCTTAAGGCCCACTCGGACCGGTTCACAGTTGATCAAATCAACAACTTACCCACCGTTATCAACGCTGTCAGCGTGATTGTGACTATTATCGCCTCTTATATTACCGACAAGACCAATTACCCGTTTGGGCCTGCTCTTTTTATTACTTTTCTCTTCTGCTCAGCAAATTACATGCTTCTGGCATGGAACATCTCAGAAAAGGCTAAGTTTTACGCCTGGTACATTGCCGGTGCCGAGAACGGATTACAATCTCTTCTCATGACCTGGGCATCTGTACTGACCAAATCAGATCCCGATGAGCGTGCCTTCATTGTCGCATCAATGAACTGCATCGGTAACTTGATCAAGACTGGCACCAATGTCGTGAGTTTTCCAGCCGTTGCCGCACCAAGATTCTATACCGGTTACTTGTGGATGTCTATTACTGGAACAATCCAGTTGGTGTTATTGCCAATTATTCAGTTACTCACAATGTGGGAAGCTCGCAAGGAAACAGGGTTGGCTGCTCATCAAATTGAATTGTTGGAGGGAAAGCCAGCTTCTGATGACGAAATTGATGGTATGGCTGAGGCGTCGCAGGAGATGTCTTTTGATGAAAAGAAATGAAATGAATAGGATAATATATTGGTTCGCTTATTTTTTTTCTGCTTTAGAAAAATGTTTTTAAACAGCTAAACATCCATGAGCTTGCAATAGCTAGTATATATAAATACTTTGTTGGTTAACCTGCAATTTGGCCATGCATACACATGCATTATGTGGCAAGCCAGGAACCTTCAACTTCCTCCATACATCGGGTTAGGGCTTACCCAAATTGCGACATCTAGAGTCAGGTAGCAAAATTGCGGCGCAATCTCCAGATACATACGTATATGGCAGATAGACGTATTCAACAGATATGGGCAAATGTGGAGCTTGCGTTAGCGGGGCGAGAACAAGGTAGAGATAAACGGTCTCTGCGATCTTTGTCAAGTTTATGCAGCTTAGCAGTGACTACTTCATTTATATCATTTAATCTTGCATGCCAGTTCACGCTGCGCTGGAATTAAGACCAACTGAGCACACATGTAGCGAATAATTTTGAAAGATCTCGCCTGCTGGTCACCTATTGCTATTTCAATTAGCAAACAAAGTTAAAATATGGATAGCTGCTTGCTGCAACTTGTTCCGTCAGGTAATCGACATCACAGTGTGCCTAATTCGCTGACTGACGCTTCAGGGGGCTGCCACCAGCTTGTACGCAAAAGGCATGTTTGTGATGTGCAACAAGGTGTATCCATACCGTAATACGATATGTCGAAGCTCCTCCGATAACCTATTATACCTGCGGACTTGTAGCACTGTTATAGCACTGCGTGTTTTCTATTCTGGCTAAGAATCAATCTGCGAGTTACCGTTGACAGTACGGCGTTGGCCAGATATGAACTTGCTGCCACTAGCCTTGAATGGGGCACAAAAACAGGTTGCCAATTAGTCAATTGATTTTAAAATTGTAGTATAGTTTCCAAATTAAGTATATTTTCTAATCGAGATTGTTTATTTACATACTAGTGTTCCTGAGTCGGGTTAAGACGGTTCAAAAAAATAAATTATATTATTTTACTAAAATCTTTTTTCCTGATGTAGTTTATCATTTATTACCTTAATAGAAAGGAAAAGACGCCCACCCCACTCCCAGGAATAAACAGATAAGGAAACAAATTCATAATACACCTGAAAGTATAAAGTTAGCAAAGAATAAACCAATTAGTAATTTAGTTAAAGATTTAAAAGCACTACCTCGAATAATATTATTATTATACGTGGGACAGTTCTCGCGATACCGTCATTGCCGTCTCGTCTTACGCGCACCGGGATCTCCGACCAGTCGCGCACCGGCTGCGGTCGCGCCGAGAACCAAGAAGGAAACTGTAAAATTCCAATGCTGGCTGCGGTCATGTACCATATTTTAATGTACAAAATTCGATGCCTGGTCTTTTCTTTCCTTTCTTTTCTTTCTTTACTTGTGTTTTGTGAGCGTGCGAGCTGTCAATTGCTGGTATAGAAATTTTCTTCACTAGGCTTTGCTAGCGTTGACTACTTCGTCATTCGAGTGACCCATTTGGCATTCACTCACTGTTGAGTTTGCGAGCTCAACTCGAACGGTGGAAATTGCTTCACAGAGGTATTAGGCTTGAATAAAAAGTTGCACGAATTACTTGAATTCGTCTCAGAAAGTAGACAAGTCAAGCAATCACTGTTTTTATTGGCGATGGGATTGTGTCCGTCCCCGGCTTGGGACGTCGACGACTTCAACGCCTGCGTGAGGCACAGGTAAGTGTTATGTCATAAAAGCGAAAAGTAGCTAATTCTAGATACTTTGATTATATATTTCCGGCTGTGTCAGTTTTTGCATCACTTGTCTACTTGATTGTGTCCAAAACATTACCAGTACCATCGTTTATCACTCGTCTAAAATGGTTCAGTCGACCTCGCTACACTCGTCTGGACGAAGAAGTGAGTCCACTTGATGAGGCCTCAGACGATGAAGATGGAGCACCAATCTACAGACTACGTACTACAGATGCAGGAGCAGACTATGATGAGCAACCAATTGACGACGCTGCGGGCGAGGCACTTGATATAGCCCCACGCACCAGGGCCGAAGCTCCGGTGCGAACCGAAGTTCAGAATCAAGTGCTGCTTCTTGATGCAAGCTCTACCAGTCGATTCAAATCAGTACTTGAGATTGTTGCTGCTTCGTTACTGGCTAGCGTGCATGTTTTGGCTATTGTCGGCATTGTAATTATTCAATACCCTGCATACAAAGCAGAGCGCGCACAGTTACTGCATGTTTGCGAAGTACAAGCTGCTATTTCTGTAAGTATATTCTATTTTAAGGTTGGTTTTGGTACTAATTGTAGGTTTATGTTTTGTATCTCACGCTTATTCGATCTTCAGCCAAAGTCAGATATAGATCAAGCTACTTAAGAGTTCAGTCACTGGTATTATATTTCGTACTGTTTTGTATCCACATTGTCAAATTCCGCTCCGCATTGATTCAACCTGAAGACCTTGGCCTGACTAGATTACTTGCTATCTTCGACTTTATTTGCTTTGCTATTCTTTTCGGTGTTGCGTTTTTCTCACCTCTAAATGATAAGCCTGCATTCATCGAGACCGTGGACGGACTTCCTTATAACCGTGCTCCATACGCAACTGTTTTTGATTCAATGTCATTTTCATATACAAACAGTATCGTCAAACTTGGTTACCAACGCCCATTAACTATGAAAGATGTTTGGGATCTCAAAGACGACTGTAGATCGGCAATTATTTTGCCAGGCTACCGATTGGCTAAGAATGGTGGTACTATGCTATATGGTATTCTAATGGCTTTCAGACCTAATTTGATTTACGGATTTGTGTTTTCGTTATTATACTCCATCTTCACGTTCTCGCCTACAATTTTGGTCAGGCAAATTTTGCGACACTTGGAAGATCCCTCGAGAGAGCCAGCGCATATGGCTTGGTTATACGTGTTTTTGCTTTTAGTTTTTGCAGTTGTGAATGCATCATGCTCTGTCCAAGCACTGTGGACTTTCCGTGAGGCATCAGTTCGCATTCGTGCTGTGATTGTTGCCGAATTGTATTCCAAGGCGCTGAAGCGCAAGGTTGCTGTCACTGCCCCCGAAACTGCTCATACCGACAAGAAGAAAGCGGATGAGGAAAATGAAAATGCTGACGAGGAGAATAGCGATGGTAAGGTTAAGATCGAAGACGAAAGTATCGATTTGGGTCGAGTTATGAATTTGATGGCTGTCGACGCGTTTGCGATCGCTGAGGTGCTCGCCAGAATGAATCCTATCATCAAGGGTACTTCTATGATTTTTATTTCTATGATTTTGCTGTATCAGACTCTTGGACCGTCTGCTATTGTTGGTAGCATTGGTATGCTTACGTTGTTGCCAATCAACTACAAGTTCGCCCGTACATTCGGTAGAATCCAGCAGGAACTTTTGACAATTACTGATCGACGCATCCAAAAGACTAACGAGATTTTACAAAGTATCAAGATTATCAAGTTTTTTGCTTGGGAAGATAAGTTTGCCGACTCGTTAAATGAGGTCCGTAAGGAAGAAATTGTGAAGTTGCGCCGTCGATTTTTGGTGTTGGCACTTGCAGCCATGATTTGGTTTGGATTCCCCACAATCATTACTTTCATCACTTTTGGATTTTACACTTTGGTAGCTAAGAATGATCTCACTGCATCTGTCGCTTTTAGTTCATTGTCACTATTCAACCTCATGCGTACTCCTATGGACAGACTTGCCGAGATGGTTACGAACATGGTCGAGGCCCGTACCTCAGTTAATCGTGTCCAAAAGTTTTTAGATGAGGAGGAGACACAGAAATATCAGCAGTTAAGCGAGACTCAACGTACTCCCGAAGCTCCCCTTATAGGTGTTCAAGGTGCGTCGTTTGCATGGGGAAAGTCTAAGACTGCGTACGACTTCAAGTTGCAGGATATTGACATCAATTTTGCACCGGGAAAGCTGACTGTCATTGTTGGACCTACTGGTAGTGGCAAGTCGTCTTTGTTACTTGGTTTGCTTGGTGAAATGAATTTGATCAAGGGTAAGGTATTTTTGCCTGGCTCAAGCTTGCTTAGCAAACCCCAAAAGTACAAGAACACCGGGTTGTACGAGTCCGTAGCTTATTGTGCTCAGCAGCCTTGGTTAATCAATGGCACTATCCGCGACAACATTCTTTTCACCAATGAATATGATGCCGAACGATATCGACAGGTTGTACAATTGTGTGCGTTAACTCGCGATTTCCAGATTCTGAGCGCTGGTGACCAGACTCAGGTCGGTGAGAAAGGTATTTCATTATCTGGTGGTCAGAAGCAGCGTATATCCCTTGCCAGAGCTCTCTACTCTCCTGCCCGTCATTTGATTTTGGATGACTGTTTGTCTGCTGTTGATTCTCACACTGCATTGTACTTGTACGATCACTGCATTACCGGTCCACTTATGGCGAACCGAACTTGTATTCTTGTTTCTCACAATGTTGCACTTACACTCACTCTAGCACACCACGTGGTTGTACTTGAAAGCGGTCGTGTGGCTATGCAAGGACCTCCGGTTGACATTGTTGGCTCTGGAATTCTTGGTACTGACGAATTGCTTATCAATAGTGTCATTAACTCCAGAGATATTTCACGAGTTGGATCTGCTGCGACAATGCGCGATAAGGTTCCCAAGGATGCCATTCAGACTGCCGATGCTGCTGATGAAACTGCAAAGGAAGTCGCAGCTCCTGTCAAGACTGGTGGCGTAGAGATTCAGCAAGTTGGTATGGTTAAATTTTCAGTATATCTATCGTATTTCAAGGCTATGGGTTCAACTACGTTCTGGTTGTCGTTGTTAGCTGTTTTTGTTGCGCATCAGGTTGGTGCTATTGGACAGTCGTTTTGGATTCGTATTTGGTCTGCTGCAATCTCCAATGTTGAGGCATTACTTACGCCTAGAAGTGTGGATGACAGTTATAGAAACCACAGCAACAGTTTGTTTGAGTATGCTCCAGAAGCCGGTGTGCGTAATGTGATTGTTCCGTTGCTTAAGGTGTCAGATGGTGATACGTTTATGGCAATGTCTGACTACTCTATCCGAGCAGACAAGAAAGGACCAGCTTACTATCTTGCTATCTATGGTTTGATTGCTTCCATTTACATCTTTCTATCATTTTTGCGTGAAGGCATCTTTTACATAGGTTCGCTCAGTGCATCCAACAGGCTGTTCAGTAAGTTGCTCAACGCGGTCATGTACGCCAAACCCCGTTTTTTTGATCAGACTCCTGTTGGTCAGATCATCAATCGCTTTTCAAAGGATGTTGAGAGTGTTGATCGTGAAGTTGCGGTTGATGCGTTGGTAAGTAGAATGAAATGTGGGGTAAGCCTCGCTAATGTGTAGGGATTCATCCATTCGTGTTTATCCGTTGTGGTGATTGTGGGTGTCATTTCTACAATCATTCCTGAATTTTTAATTGTCGGCGTGATCATCAGTTCATTGTTTTTCTTCATCAACTTGTACTACCTGCAATCGTCTCGTGAGCTTAAACGTATGCAATCAGTTACCCGATCACCTATTTACCAGCACTTTGGCGAGACCTTGGTGGGTATTGCGACAATCCGCGCATATGGTTACGAGCAACGGTTTATCAATGATAGCATGGACAAGGTGGATGCCAACTCACGACCTTACTGGCTGATGTGGGCATTAAATAGATGGATGTGTTTCCGTACTGATGTATCCGGTGGTCTTGTTTCTTTTTTTGCTGGAGTATTCGTATTGTTGAGTGCTAATCGCATTGATTCCGGATTGGCTGGTCTGATTCTCACTTATGCTATCACTTTCACAGAAAATATGTTTTGGGTGGTTTTGCTATATGCCACAAACGAGATGAACATGAACTCAGTCGAGCGTATTGATGAATTCCTGAAGATTGATCAGGAACCGGCAGCGATCGTGCCCGATAATAGGCCACCTGCAAACTGGCCAGATAAAGGTGCAGTACAAGTGAACAATCTTGCATTACGATATGCTCCAGAATTGCCTCGTGTTATCAAGGGAATTACATTTGAGGTGGAGCCAAATGCCAAAATTGGTATCGTCGGACGGACTGGTGCTGGAAAATCTACGATTGCATCCGCATTTTTCCGATTTTTGGAAGCTGACCAGGGAAATATCGTTATTGACGGAATCGACATCTCGACTATCGGGTTACGTGACCTGCGACAATCCTTGACTATCATTCCTCAGGATCCTACCTTGTTCAGTGGGACCATCAGATCGAATCTGGATCCATTTGGCACATACTCAGATACTCAGATCTTCACTGCCTTACGACATGTTCATTTGATTGACTACGTCCCTGGTTCATCTGCATCAAGTAGCACCGGCCCTCGCGACGGTATGACTGATATCGCACGGGAGGCATATGACATGAACGCATTCTATAGACTGGATAGTCCGGTTACTGAGGGCGGTAACAACCTTTCGCAAGGTCAACGGCAATTAATGTGTCTTGCACGATCGCTTTTGCGGGCACCTAAAATTATCTTGCTTGATGAAGCTACTGCGTCGATTGACTATGCTACTGATGCGCAAATTCAAGAGACAATCAGAACTGAGTTTGCCAGCACTACAATTTTAACTATTGCCCACAGATTACGATCGATTATTGATTACGATAAGATTCTCGTGTTAGATTCAGGATTTATTAAAGAATACGAGCATCCTTATTTGCTGATTATTCAGATGGATTCGATTTTCAGATCAATGTGTGAGAGTAGTGGTGAGCTTGATGCGCTGGTTGGACTAGCAAAGGCAGCATACGAAGCCAAATTTGGTCCGACACAGTCAAGCGGAGCGGATCCTTTAGCTTGATTATTTTTGGCTTGTATTTTTGTTATAGAGCATATATTGTCTGTTTTGTTTTGTTCTTTTTATTGGCATATTATTGTATTAAACTAGTATACAAAGACGTCATTAGAGTTAGAATGCTTGACTTTGCGGGCGTAAAGTTGTATTAGTTCCGAGGCTCATTGGCTCAGGCGGGGGACGATCCAGTCGTCTTGCACTACATAAAGCAAGGTACATCAAAGCATTCAGAATGTTTGTACGTGAGTGAGTGATTCCATCAGGTTGTATAGACGAGACAGAATAAAATGAAATGCAACCATTTTGGTTTATACGTTTGACTGCAACGAACTCCTGGTTGGTAATGATATATCCGTAAATAGTACCATGTAGTCCCATCAAATGATTCAATCTTGCTAAGTGGCGCCAGTACGATAGAGTTCTTTTTTCGATAATTGTATTGAACCAGCTTGAATGCCATTCCGTTGATAACAGCACTATTCCAGGAAGGAGATTCTGTCGTATGGGGTCTCCAATTGAAACGAGTGCGAAATCAGAATCCTCGCTACAGGCGCGTGTGGCTATACTACCGGTTCCCAGATGTACCTGTTTGAAATACGTAAACAAATTGTGACTCTGAGTACACGCAGGGCTAAACAGTGTTGAAAGAACTAGATCAACTGGCTTGATAATATACTCTTCCATTCTATCGCGTAGCTCCACTACATCCCTAATCACCAATGTCTTACTCCCTCCAAAATAGCTTTTTTGCTTTATATGCACCAAAGTTTGGCGAAGTATCGTCTCCATCCGCTCGTTGAAAGCGTTATAACAAAATCCATTCCAGAGAGATACACGGTATACATCACCTGGTCGGTATGGTAACGAATTGAGTATGATACGTGCCAAGACAGGCGTACCCAGTGAGTCACCGTCAGATGCTAATTCAGCATGCATTGGATAAAGTTCTGTTTCTCCAAACTGTTCGGCTGCTCTGATGAATGCGTCCATGGTATTTCTTGTTTGGGGGGGGGGGAGGAGGCTTTGGATATTTTGAAACCTTGCTGGTATCAGATCGGTCAAGTTGTCGTGTCCAAGCAAATTAAAAATAAAAGGTATTCTGATTGGTATCACAATAAAATCCGATGCAAACAACAAATTTAAATGCCTATTCTTCCTATTGTGTCAAAGAGGCTGCATCATTAAGTTTTGATAATGTTCTTCTGTGGACCAGGTCGGGAGAAATGTAAACATGCATCATGCATGTTCCTATGCCAGGGTTCAGTGATAAGCTGACTTGCGGCTGCGGCCCGCCGCGGCGCCGTTAACTTGGTATTCCGGGCTGTATTACGGTCAGAATTTTGTTTTTGTTCTTGTTCTGGTTGCTTGTGAAGTGTCAGACTTGCTGTGATGCTAAGGACAAGAGGGTATAGAAATGTGTTAGTATTGTAAGTAACGAATACTTGAAGGGACCGGATCGTTGGGCTAAACACAAAGTACAGTTTGAATTAGCTCAAACTTGTTTGTGCCTTGCGCCTCCTCGAAGACCTATTCTTAATGAAAGCATTATTTCACCGCACACTTTAAAAGCAATGATTTTGAGGTTACTGCGCTACGGCACTTAAATGCGTAGCAGGCATGTTCAACCTAAGTACCATTAATTTCATGTTAGTGGGTGTAGCAACAGCGGTTCGCCTAGCCGTGATGTCCAGTATAACGGAGCAGTCGAAAGGGCTGACGCAACTTGTGATTGTGACAAACAGTACAACGCAATTTTATCGACGCGATAAGTAGCAGTGTGGGAAAATAGGGCGCATACCTATTAGCATGTGGTGGAGGAACGTACAGCTTTTATAATGCTTTGTTGGTGGTAACTAGATTACGCAGTTCTCGATACCCAGATGATTTGTGGTCTACCAATCTAGCACAATTGGAAGTTAGCGGCATGATAGGAGGAGCGTGTGTAGCAGAAATGTCGTATGCAGCCGTATATACGGCGCCAGTCCAACTTGGCTCTTTCTACGTGATTGTTCTTATGGCAATAGCCAGTTTTCTTATCATGCTGGCTTTTCAGCGATGAGGATTCCTCTAAAGAGTCGCCTCTATGATCCAAAATGCAAGAAGCGTGAGACCGTAGCTTAGATCTATCTATTTTGTTTAAAATATGCCCTGTTTTAGCCGGTTTCCAATACGTTCTGGTAAATATGTCTCCCAACCAATGTCTCTTGACCATCTAACATTCCTCTTTGTATCTCGACTGGATTACGGTTTTTATTTGTATCTTTTATCTCTCGGATTAGAATAGACATCATCTCTGTAATCACAACATTGGCGATTACGAACACGGAGTCATGCCTCACCAGATTCTTCAGGAATATAACATCAGTCAAGGGAAGATCAAAGTACAGCCACGTCCGAGTGATCCGAACAGAGGATATCGGACTGCGAACAGCTTAGTTTTATTATAATACTTAGAAGTTAGATCTCATATTGATGGACATAAATGGCAAAGACAACAATAAAAGGAAACAATAATACTAGAACGAAAAATTCAGCAATCCCTTGTCTTCCATCTCTCAAGTTGAGGATAACTCTCAACGGTTTTCCCTTACCCCACAACTAAACTTAGAGAACCCTTGTCACGACAGCAGGAACACATGGAAGTGAGATTCCCCTTACCCGAAGGCAGCAGCTCGTCGTCCCGAGCTGAGGGATGGAGGCCAAGATTATTCAATACAGTTAAACATATCCGGACAATCCGCACGAAGGGAAAGGAAAATGTCAAACAGAAAATCAATTGAACAAATAAAGCAGTTATCACAACTTACTGAGACTATGTCATCACGATACTGATTTCATATCATTAGCCGAAACTATGAACCGTACGCGACCCGGTCGAGCCACGGACTTTCTCGATTCTTCTTTTTGAAGCGGTCGTTTCCCGTTCGACCTGTTCCAAAAGACAGTTTTCAAGTCTCATTGCCATTTTTAGATGAATGACCGCAATATAGCGAAGCTTACTGTACTTGCAGCAAGCAAAGTTATATTTTGAAATTTATAATAAAAAAGAAAGGACTAAGTTAACTTATTTCAAATGTACTCCATGTGATTAGGCGTTCTTACAATGTGTGACGCATCACACTCAAGGCTTTAAATATACGTGTAGCTATTGAGTTTTTTTAATGAGCCATAACTGCCGTAGTTTTGTCTGTATGTTTTTTTGCCGACTTTCTTTTGCTTGGAAGAAATAATTTATCAATATTGTCACGCGCAAGATTGCGTAGCCGAACTGGACGCCCGTATGCCGCCATATGAGGCACATCGACTTAGGTAACTACAAATATTATAGTGTCACCATGCTTTACAAGTTTTTCAGCTAATATTTTTCAATAACAATAATTTTTTGTACATGATCATACTACGTCAACATCCCGAAAATTTACGATTCGTATCGTATTCGATTGGGATCGGTATCACTCTCGGTGCATGTGCTTGAGGAAATTTTTAAACATCTGACTCAACGTGAGATAGCAAACTTTAGATTGCTTTTAAAAAAATTGCAATCTTTGATTGATGAAAAACTTGTATTTTTTTCGCACGCCTTTCTATCAACGTTAATGACGAAGGCGATGAAATGCGTGACATCAAGGACCTGGTATTTTTGAGCAACTCAACCTCGCCGATTCGACTACTACGGAGTCATACTTCTAGCGTTGACTATTTTATTGACTGTTGTGCGTATTATAATGCAACGTCTTACGAGAATATCACACGGGCAACTCTCGCTCACCACTTAGCTCTTTATTTCGCTAAGTGCCCAGCTCCTGATTAGTTTTCTCATTTGCAGTTCCTTGAGGTCAGCTCGGAATGGATTACTCCAGTTTTTGGCGCTATGAGAGAATCAAAATTTAGGTCATTAGTTGAATTCAAAGTTGTTGTTGGAGCATACGGGAATGGGAGTTATTACTTCAAAGTGCCTGTGATCAGTGAGGCGTTCAAGAACGTCAACGTGGCAAATTTGACACTAACAGGACAACTAGAAGATGACGGCAAGCTTGACTATATGTGGTTGTGCAGGTTTAATGCTGCTTTGATTCATGATTTTCCAGAGCATCGTTATTTTACAACCTCGTCATTTTCGCTTGACTCTCGCCCCAGCACCTCTCAGATAGTATCACCTATTATCGCATTACCCAATCTTGAGGAAATTCGTTTGTCTGACATCGACTCAAATATAGCTCAGAAGTTCATAAAAGCACTTTCTGTGTCAAGTTTGAGCTGTGTAAATGTCTTGGATATTAATCGCATGAAACTTACTTCCTGCATGAAAGACCGTGTACTAATCTGAAACGGCTGAACATTGATTACTGTGAGTGCTCCAAGGTTTCATGCATCAATGAGTATTTTTTAGTTTTCCACGGCTGGAATATCTACTTGTCTTCGTTCGTCATCCATATGCTTATTTTAAACTTATTATGGATAGAAATGAAGAAACGAATATCATGGTGGTGTATCCTGGTACCGTGAAACTATCTCGATGTAGATTTACGGTAAACTTTGAGGTGCCTCAGTCTTTAAACTGTTTAAATTCTCTAACAATTAATGTTGACGTTGAATGCGACATTGCGTCTGGCCTAGTTTATGGCATTGGCGGTCGAGTTAGAGCTCGAACGAATGCGGGAAGATCCGCATACCACTTGAATGATGTCTACGACTCTTGGCCTTCGCTAGAATGTGATTATAGTCAGCTTTCAGCAAAGCATAAAAGACTACGACGATTTTTACAAGCAATCCGTTCAAAAGTGCGAGCTTGCGAGCCAGTCGTTGTTATTTGCGCAAATTTGTCAAAATCTCACCAATACCAAGAAAAAATCTTGACAGCATCAAGGATTTTTTATCTCAGAAAGAGTTCTTTTACCGTTCAACTAAATGCAAGTGTTTGGATTTAACGAAATCTGAAAGTGACTTACGATAACATTTTTCATGATCACACCAAATTGAAGAATGCTTTAGACGATGAGGCTTGCTCAATTTGCGGCTTACACCGATTTTTATGAAATCTTTATGTTCTTTAGTCCATGATTTGTCAAATCCACAAAGCACCTTAGGGCCGAAAGAGGGAGGTTGAGTGAATGCCAAAACGTTTGGTTCTTAATACATGAAAGCTGCGGTTGAAATGCATCGTAAGATAAAGCTTGTTTTAGCAGACATTGAGACCGCATATTTAAAGTACTGTAACTCGGTTTTGGAGTCGTGAGTTAAATGCCATTAAATTTATTAGTATCTTAATGCGGAGTAATTCTATATATGTGAATCACAATCTACGGAAAATTATGGTTGCGCCAATTTCCAAAAACCTTCAAAAGTTCACAGTTATCACCCAAGAGCATTGCTCCTACACGTACGCATTCTTCAGTTGATTGGCCCGAATGTGGTGTACTTACGACTCTACTAAGTACCATGCGATCTGTTTGAGGTTATCTTGCTGAATTTGAAAATGAAAGAGAACACCGAATTAGCTGATTGGGCAGTTGCGAACTGGAAGGTGCTTGTACTTGCGCGGGATGGCGCAGCGCGTGGGATGCTTATACAGGTAGAATATGAGAATGGACCAACGAATACATAGTCATAAAATTTGAACGGTATAGCAATCTAAAGTTTATATTTTATGGCGACTGAGAGCGCATGTAAATCAATGAGGTCCTAGAAAGTGATGGCCAGCTAGCAGCTGTATATTATCTTCGTACGAGCCCCTTGGCTAGCACAATCCCGCGCTTCCCCGGCCAACTGGGTCCATGCAGCGAGCCCGCGGGGACAGCTGGGCATTCACGGGGGATCCGCGACCTTTACTACGAGAGCACCTGCTAAATGAGAGCACCGGTTCAAAAACGGAATTCTGTTTGCGGACAGCAGTGAATATTGAGGAAAGCAAGGTAACGAGGGACTCGTGTGCCTTTGCAGTTTGGTTCTGGTTTTTGGGGTTGGTTGGGCTTGTCGTCAAATCGAGGTAAGCAACCGCTGCTTCCCCACGCGTAGCCAGCGCTGCGGCGAAGTTTTCAATTTTGCTAAGCAAGAACGCCCTCAGACTACCGACCTTAGTGGTCACTTGCATATCTGCTCCTTTCGGACATCTCTCGAACTGGCCAGGTACTTTGTCAACCCCAGTTGAGCAGGTTTTGCAGCACCCTCCGTCCCCACAGACTGTGACGGCGAAGGAACACTCGTCTGTTTTTACTTCAACTACGTTACCTGGCACCGAGAGCCATATCTCAGATTTTTAGGACCTGCAGGTTTTATTTCAACAGCAATTGCCAGGTTCACCGCCTCCGCGGCTGCCTGTCACTAGCTCGGTGCTGCGGCAGCCGTCGCATATCGATAGCGATACGCCTCTAGAGAGGAGCGAAGCCCATTCACGCAGTCATCGACGATAGGAAGTTTCAAATTTATCGAAAAATGATCAAGAACCGCAATGATCTAGAGAAACTGCCTTCTGCGATAAGGGAGGCCGCGTCGGACGGTGTAAAGTTTGTTTGCACTTTCGAAGGTTGCGGAAGGGCATATTACAGACAGGAGCATTTGAACAGACATCAGTTGAATCGTAAGTTATAGCGAATGAAATGAGAGTTTATAGTTTTTCTAAGTTTAGATAATTTGAATGCCAGACGCTTTTCTTGCGAAGATTGTGGCAAGTCGTTTGTTCGGGCAGATCTACTTCGCCGGCATATGCCAGTGCATAACAATCCTGCTGGATCCACTACGCAAACTATCAAATCGAAAAAGCGAAAGTTTAACGAGATCCCTGCAGTTTCTGCAAAAACGGATTCATCTACAACTGAGCGACGATTACCACAAAATGCTGCCGCACCAATAAGTAATCAGATACCACCGCCAAAAGGAACTAGGGCGGTCACTTTCGCAGAGTCTGGCGTGTCCCTTCGAGGAAGTGGTGTTGCGTTACGTTTCTCGGACGTGAGATCGCCACCAATACCTCTCAGTAATACACCAACTCGACAATCATCGTCGCCATCGCTCTCACCTTCTGAAGAGTCGCTACAGCTAGCAAAGGCGCTGACAAATCGACCAACGTCGTTAATCACACACCCGGCTGGGTCACCAGACCGACTTGTAGCTAGTCCTCTTAATCCTACTGATATGTCAGTTTCGGTCGCCGGAATGAGATCAATGAGGTCACCTCTTGATGAATTTACTCCAATAGCAGAAGTCGATGGCGACACGGCAAGGGACGTCGGGGACGCGAGAACCCATAAAGTGAGCCCAGTCATAGTTTCCACTGCCACTCCTTCCAATCCAGTAGCAGATTTTGCCAACACTGGTGACATGATGCCTATTTTTGGTGAACGAGACGTGTTTGATTTTGCTAATTTCCCGTTTGACGATAGATTCACGAGTTGGTTGCTTAATGAGCACGCGACAGGAGAGAGCCATGAAAGTGATGTCACTGTGGGCAGCGTGGGCAGCTCAGGTTCCAATACAATGTTGTCAGATATTGCTAACGATCAGAATCAAGATTATTTATTCGCTACTCCTACGACGATGAGTGCAGTGCAAACCGGTTGGACAATCGCCTCTGATACGCTTCAACGAATTCTAGCAGTATTTAAAGTTCTCCAACCAGAAATTGCACATAGTCCGATGATGACGGCACAGAACGTCACAAACTGGCTACAGCTGTACTGGAAACATTTTCATCCACAATATCCTATTCTTCACAAACCTACTTCAGATCCAAATACAATGCCAACATTACTAGTGATTGCCATGCTTACCATTGGTACCAAGTACGCCCGTGATGTGGCAGCATCACAATTAGCAATCAAAATACATCTCCATCTACGAACACTAGTCTACTCAAGTCCTGACTTTGTTCCACCAGCGAAACATTGGGTTTTTCAGACATTACTGCTTGGCGAGATGTTTGAGAAGTTATTTGCAAACCGACATCTTCACGAAATGTCCCATGTATTCCATGGTACTTTGATCACATTAATGCGTCGTGGGTCGTCGCTTATCAATCCAGAGATTGCTGATGACCCAGCGGGAGCACAAGCTGACTCTGTATTATCACCAGTAGAGAAACAGTGGAGACATTGGACACGGACGGAAAATACGATCCGTACTGCCTTTTTTGCATTTATGATGGATATTCAGCATGCTGAGATGTTTGGTCACACACCGGCTTTGTTTGCTAATGAGCTTTATCTTGATTTGCCATGTGATGATGCTTTATGGTATGCGAGTGACGCGGAGTCATGGAATGTTCTCTTTCGACGAACGCGTAGACGACGAACAAGCTTCTTTGCTAGTTTGAAGTTGGTTATGTCGCATGGTTGGAATAGGTTGAAGTTGAATCCATTTGGAAGGTATATTGTATTGCATGGACTACTTTCTATCTCGTGGAGTATGAGACAACGAGGAGTCATGACGTTTGGAATTAGTTCAAAGGAGAAAAAAGAAGACGACTTTGAAACACTTTCGCAAACTCCAGGTAGAGGTACGACGCCAGTAGCTACTGATTTGCCGAATTCTTATCCAGGTCAAGGTGCAGCATCAGGGCAATCATCAAAAGAAGGATCAGTCGCATCGGCTGGTTTTGATTGGACATCAGTGATCTATAAAGCTTTCGAGACATGGAAATTGTCATTTGATTTGTCTGAGTCGGAAAACCCATCTGCTAGTGGTATTCCATTTATTCTAGCGTCGTCGTCATTACACCGATTGGGAATTATCAGATTGTACACTGACGTCTTACAGTTACACGTATATGCAGGATTATCGAATGTGTTGGGCAGAGCAATTCGACCCCAGGATTGGCTTCGCGCAGAAGACTCTATGAAAGCATGGGTACGAACTCCTGGAGCTTGGCTGTCAGTGTGGCATGCATCTCGTCTTGTAGCTGGCGTTTTACTTGGACAAACCTCATATTCCGCTGACACAGACGTAGTGCTACATCGTCCATGGTGCGTTTATATTGGCTGCTTGGTACTTTGGGCTTATGGATACGCAATGGAAGACTGTTCTCAGAAGTTTTCAGATTATGCTGCAACCAAACCGGGATATTATCGGCCGGTGAATAACGACAAATGGAGTCCACGAGAGGACATGGAACGATATCTTGAGTCACTACTTGCGGTTTCAGACCCGGAAAACATACCTACGCTTCAGACAAAGAACTGCACAATTGGACTAATGAAATATGTTGGAGATTTGTTTCAGGAATGTAGATGGACGTTACTCGGTGAAGAGGCAGCGTATCATAGTCATCGGCTCTCGTGTGCTATTCCAGTACGTTCGTAGGGCGACTCTAATTTTTTTGTATTTTGGGTGACATGTTTGGAGTTATTTGTATTCTTAAAAAGTATAGTATTCAATCTAATTATTTTATGGTAATTAACTAGTGTGATTATAATAAAGATAGAGAATATAATAAGGTTGACGACAATAAGTGGTAAAGGGTCGGCCGGGTAAAACCTTCAAGCTCCCGACAACCGAACGCGATGCTGGAGAAACATGGGATGGACGGTTCAGGGGAGAGAAGCGATGCGATGGGAATCAAGGGCCAGGTACATACAGTGCAGAACTCATACCGACCAGATGAGCATACAGACACGTAGATGGTGAATGTTAAAGTCAAAATTCTAGCCAATTGCAGTGTGAAGGTGCCACATGAAATGATTAAGACTAACCAACGTGATGGGAGATCTCGACTATAATACGTTGGAATAAGTAACCTTCGAATCAGCTGTCGTTGCACAAAGAAATTCACAGAGATAATAAGATATGCTTGCTACTCAGCAGCCAACGTAGAATCATCTGAAAACAAAGTTTTATGTAAATAAAAGTTTTATAAGCCCTCTAACTTTATCTTGTAATTTCCAATATTTAACATAACCATGCCAAGCGTATTCTTTTTATCTATCATACAATACAATTCCTCTTCGTCTATCACATAATAAACAGCGCACGGTCAGTTTATTTCTTGCCCAACGACGACGCAATATTAGTCGCCTCCTGAATCGATCTCGCGATCGTGCTTCGAATCTTACCGTCTTCCATAACCAACAATCCACCAATAGTGCAGCCACCAGGAGTTGAGACCGAATTTCTAATCTGCGCAGGATGGTTTCCATCAAGCACCATTCTAGCAGCTCCTTGCATTGTTTGGGCAGCAAGTTCCTGTGCCACTGCGAACGGTAAACCCATCATTACACCACCGTCAGTCATGGCCTCAAGCATGACGCATGCAAATGCTGGACCAGAACCAGATAAGGCTGTAACTGCGTCAATGTGCTTTTCGTCGAGGAAAAGAGCACGTCCGACTTGTGAGAAAATCCATTGAACGGCAGGACGGACTTCGTCTGAGATTGAGGGGCCGAGTTCGAGTGATGTTGTCGACGACAAGGGCGAGGGTGGTGGTGGGAAAGCAATTACTGTCATTCCTTGCCTAATCTATACAGTTAATAATTGATCCACCATAAGATTTAATATTTCTTGAATCCAGGCATACCTTAGCAGGGGTATTTGGCATAGCACGAATAACTAAAGTCGAAGGCGAGACTAGCGCTTGAATTTGCGCAATTGTCTTCCCAGCAAGCACACTAACCAGCAGCTTTCCTTCCAATGCCTCTCTGACTCCCTTTCCACTCAAGACATCCTCGCAAAGTTGTGGCTTGCATCCAAGCACGACCACATCAGCAGCCTTGACAGCTTCAGCATGTCCATGTTGGTACACTTTCACCTTATCACCGTACTCGTTCAGTAATCTCTGAGCAGATTCGTCGCGCTTGATGCAGGCAAGGAACTTGGTCGGCATCGGAACCTCGCTAGCGGCTGTAGAACCTTTGGCAATAGCGTCCAGCACGCCTGAGAGAACGGCTGAGTTCATAGTCCCACAAGCAAACATGCATATTGTATAATTATGAGGAATTGATATTGTCAGCATTGTAGTTATCAATAAATTTTTGGTGTGGTAGTTCTTGCCTATAGAGATGGGCTCGTGATAAGTTCGACGAGTGGTCGAGAAAATCGGAAAAAACTGAGACGTTTTGAGGGTATTGTAGGACTAAAGCGGCTTTATACGAGTCCAAGTAGAGAATTCGTTTACAACTCAGAACTTCTTTGGTAAATTAAACAAAATACATCTTCACGTGAAATATGTTACAGCTGATAAAAATAAAAAACACTATGTTATATGGGTGAGTACTTGAAACCTACCGAGTTTTTCAGTTAGCAAACAAAGTATTTAATACCATTTTAAATTCTAAATTTGTAAATTTAAAAAAGATTATATCTTATTTAAATGAGTATATATCTAATACGTCAAGGTAAAATTGCAATGCCTTTTTCTTTTTTGTTGTGTCTTTATATATTGAATAACTAATAACTAATGGAAAGCAGTTGTTAGTATGTTACACAGTTACCTCAGACCTGTGCCGCAGCCGTACCCTAAGCTTCCCCCAACCCGAGCTAGGGTATTGACTCCCCAGAGATGCTCTCCGCTACCTGCGAAATGAGAAGAAATAAAAGGTGAACTAGCGGAATACTTGGAATTAACGGAATGGGACGCGCTAAGGCCGAAATTAACTTCCTTGGATTCAGCTGCAGAGCGAACCCGATTTGGCTAGATATATTCGGCTAAATACCATAACATCCACGCCGGGCGTGCCTACAATGTAAGGAAACAGAATGCGGCTTAGCTATACATTAAACGCAAAACTGTCTCACTTGCCTTGGTAAATGATTAAACTTAATGGCCATCCGTACAAGTTGACTTTGAAGCGGAAAAATGTGCCATCGATGTCATTTTGTTGTTCACTTAAAATCGCTCTGTATTAGTGGCGCTACGAGACAGCAGATTTGACGTTTGTAAGCTCTCAACCAATAGAGAATAGTTATTAGTTTTCATTTCGTAAAGTACAATTTTTAGTAACAACAATAATAATTTAACAGCGCCCCCGCGTTCATCTGTCCGGGAGCGAGCAGCCCCCACTACTCTACACCATAAGACTCCAGCTCCAAACCTTCCTTTCACCATCACCCTTAGCAATACTGCATCCCCCAATGCAATAAACTAATAGTCTCCAGTTGCAGAAAAGTTTTAATAATATAGACCAATAACCAACAGACAATATTACTTTCGATTCGGCAATCCCCTAGTAGACCATTTTTCCGCTCACCTGAACACCAAGCACTTCAACACCCTGAAACTCAAGCTTGACACCGAGTTATAGGTATTTGGTCAAGACAAAGTTACGGGCTTTGAGACGGGCAAGAGTAGCTGCCATCTCAATATGACCATCAGCGGTTTCCGCTTCTGCCTTAAATGTGAACAGGAAGCGCAAGTACTCTTCACGAGTCATGCAAGCGTTGCAACTACCGAGGTGACGTTGATCGCACTTATCACCGCAAATTCCCATAAGCATTTCGTCCCGCATGTCTTCAAGGCAGAAGTAGCGAGGCCATTCGGGTAGTGACATAATCTTGGCTGCCCAGAATATGCCGTATGGACGCGACTTTGTAAGATCTAGACTCTAGGGTATATTAATATGGCCCAAGGGTATAAACAAGCATGGTATACATACTAGTGATTTCATGCGCTTTGATGTTTTAGAATAAATCAAAGAAGTCTTGATATTATGGGTATTGCCTCCTGGGATATTATTTTTTGGTAAAAAGTTCTGCAACGGCAACCGAGACATTGCAAAATAATCGAGTTCGGCTATCTTTCCGGGGTATTTTGCTTTTTTTCCGGGGTATTTGGCCTCCTTGAATGGTACTCTTCCGGTAGTTTTAAGTTTGCAGCGGCTACGGCAAATACTTTTCTTATTGGCGACGACATGTCTCTTTGGGCACAGCGTAGTGATTGTGACTGAAAGCACGAATGCAATCACTAGCGTAAGAAATGCCCAGAGAAGGAGTGGGCCGTCAAAGTAAGCAGATGGCAAATACGATCCAGTCGTTGTTGAAGTTGGATAATAACTGACATTAAGCAACGGAACAGACCTTGACGTTAGTATATACTGGGGTATCAAGGTATGATTTGTACGCACGAGATGTTGGAGACAAGTCGTGCAGCTGACCCAGGAATCGACTTGGCTGCTAGCATTCTGTAACTGTCGCCAACGACCAAGACAGTAGCAAGTACATTTGAGACATTTGTAGCAGCAACATCGTAAACTTCCTTTGCAGCGTTGCTGGCGGCATAGTAAGTAGCGACAGCGTCGCCCATCCACCAGGTCACGATGATCTCGAGCACATAATTGTAGAAATCGACAATTGGAGAGCTGTCAATCCACACCAGGTCAGTATATTTGACAAAAAGCGACAACAAGATAGGAACAGGAAGCATTTTGCAGACTTATTGAAATTTACAAAAGACTCCTGATGTGAGGCAAGCCAAGGGGTAGTGCTTTGGATTTGGGCGAAGTGGTCTTGCCGATTTAAGCCAGCCTGAATGGAAACGGGCCGGAGATAGCATCAAAGTGGCGGGTTAGGGCATGATTACTAACCAGAGCTCCATCAAATATCTTTTCAGTATAATTTTGATGCCACAAAGCTTATTAGTAGCATCCTAGGTTGAGTATTTTTGATTATGTTTAGTCAGCCATGAGTCGTAATTAACTATAACTACTATAACTACAATAGTTTGAACTTATCGACATCGTCAAGAGCGAATGATGCTCAACAGAAGAGAAGCCGTATTGCGACTGCTGAGGCAATCTTCGTAAACGTAGTCGTCTCAAAGAAGCAGAGATGAAAGCTATGGAGTATGCTCATACTTTGACAACAGAGTAAATGAGCTCTGTGAGGCGACAGTAGATCCCGAAAGCAAAAGAGAGAACTGCACTATCAACTAGATGTTTAGCTGAGAAGACGGTAAAGAAAAAGAGAAAAAATTTGACTGGACTAGGATCGCGTACTAGAATGCGATCCTTCCCAGGTGAATTTACTCCAGATGAAGTTCAAGAGTACCAAATTTGCTTGGATCTTGAGCAGAAAAATACAGCAAATACAGTCCAGCTGGTACAACCTCTTGAGAGGCTATCTTTGACTATAATGTGTGAACGATGATAGACTTTAAGTACTATCTTGATATATATACGATGCAGACTGGAATGCTGTACGAGAACGATTTGACACCGAATTTCAGTATTTTGCTAGTTACTTTTTATTTTCTTTTTTGTGATTTACAGTAGTTATAGTTAGAGCAAATATGGTCGCATCATAAAACCTTGAAAACGCGAAAGACGAGCGCCGGGTTTCTAATGCTTGTCAATGATGAGGACGGTCTCGTCTCTGATTCTATATTTGTCGTTGTATGGAAATTGGAGTATCCAAACCCGTCTTTGCAAAACATAAAATATCGCTGAACTGAACAGATGATTCCTCGCGACGTAGTTTGACGAACAGGATTGAAAGCCCATCGTAATGGACGACTACACATTTTCCCACCACGCGTGTGTCGTTGTCGCTAGCCTGAGTCTGGTTGAGAGCAAATGCGATAGTGTTGGCAGTGATATCAGTTGCATTGAATTTGCAAGATGATTGTGAGTCGGCATACACCGACCATTGCACGCTGACCGTCTGGTCGTCCCTAGAGCTCCAGTCAAACTACCCGGCATGACATGGTTTTCCGGCATCCGGAAAAAATACTATACCAATTTCTAGATGCCACATCAGACAGGATCTTTGAAACCAGCTCCTCTAAAGCCACAACAGTATCTGGTCACGCTGTGCTTTGTTCCAGCTCTGGTATGATTGTATTCACAGCAAACGATCTAGGACTGACATGCTTTAAATCCCAGTCATGCCATTTAGCCGAATTGCCCTGCTTTATGGCTGAATAGCTTCTTTATAAATGTAACCGTTCAAAACCAACTCGCTTGAATTCTATATATTCAATAACTGTGTTCGCCATATCGTACCGTTTAGTATGCGAATCGTTCTTCACGAGCCATGAGTTCCAAAGTCTCCGTATAAGCAACTGCCCTCCCTGTATTGCCATGAGTTCAAGATTGGAATCGCATCAATACTAAAAAACAGCCGACAGCCCGACGATAAGCGCAACGACCGCCAATATCACAAGAGTCATCATGTCAATATATAGTTATCATAGTAGTCGGCAAGAACAGCTGCTTCGATTTAGCCTTTTTATGTTATAATAGAAATCTAAATAGGCCAAACTAAATTAAATGCTATCTAGAGCTGGCTATGTCATCTTTCTTAAATACTCGCTTCCCGTAGAAGCCTAAATGACTGGACAATCACCTTTATTTAATGGCGAACGCAGCAAACCGACCGCTCGCTCTACGTGTTGAGCGCAGCAATCACCAACAATCACGTATGTACGTACATACATACACTGGAAACTTGGTTCTGAGCCCGACCGGACTGGGTTGCAAAGCTGTTGTGTTTATGTATGTACATATATTCAACAATACACCCATGGTCGAACACCACATTTAAAAACTGTTATCTGTATGTATAGTTAGTAAGTGCTGACTGTGCTGTAGGTATTATCACAAGCATATCTATGTATGTTTTCATTTCAAACTTATGGCACTTGAGTATTCAAAACGCATGCAAAAGAAATCAAGGTTTGATTGTATTGGTAAATTAATGGCAATTGAGATAGACGGAAGTTGGAACCTTGCGTTGTGGACGAGGCTGCTGTCTCGCCAAAGCTTAACGCATGTTGGTAGTAAATACAAGATCTATAGACTTAAATCACTGACGAACTCCAGGACCGTGACATATTCTTCGTGCCATCCAGCACGCAACAATTAAAACTTGAATTCATCTCCATGTTGTTTCTTGCGAGACTCTGCGTAGCAATTGCACTGATTGTCAATTTGTAACTGCTGCTTTAATTCAGGTTTCAGGTTTCAGACAATCGTACAAATTCGAGCTTTGTATATAAATCATGGCAGTATAGACAGGCGCTTGCTTATACTAGTAGCATGGATCTCATTCTCGTGAAGCCGACTCGCGTCGCAAACTATACGACATGCCAAATGGGTTGATTGGGGATGTTAGTTTGAGTCGTACTTCATCTGAACTAGTCTTGAGCGGTAACATTTACGATGGAGCTCTAAAATTGATCAAAGAAGGAAACCTCGCGAAAGAATATGACTGGACTATAGCCTACGGTAATGCTCGGGCGTTTGTCGTCAATATTTTAGGTTCTGACACGACCAAGTATGTGCTATCTACTGTCACCAATACTGTTGGACTGGTATCAGACGTTATGACTATCATCTCCAGCGCTCAAACAATTTTTTCTTACAACCCAAATACACCATGTCGCGAAGGCTCGTTTTACTATGAAGTCGGTGATTCACGAGGCGAAGAAACGTTAGACATCCAATGGTTTGTGTTCACTAACAGTGGTAATTTATGTTCAATGGAGGTAAACTCAAACGTTGTCGACACTTTCGAGATGCGTTGCATTCGAATAGCGTTGGATTCAAGCAACAGCCTGCAGGTTGTAGGTAAATGTGCAATGACACAAAGACGGCTCATCGGTTTTGTTTATTAAAGTTCGACGCGATGGGCTCGTCTTATAACTTTGATCAGATGGAATGTGCGATGGAGAACGGATAGGGTGCACCCTTTCCTTCGAGCAAGGTTTACGTGATTAAAGATGAGTTGTAAACTTGTGAAGTCTTCTGTTAGCGTTCTCATTCTCCTTTGCTAGCATTTTGAGTATGCTATGCTGCAGGTGGATCCCACGATAGGTATTGTTGTTGGAGAAGTCTTCGCGTGGTGAAGTGTTTGGATGAGGAAATTGAATCGCCATTCATATTCTTTAGGTTGGATTATGGGGGCACCGTTATTTTCATAGTCATCGGTTTTTTAAAAAAACCTTGAGGTTAGTATATTAAAACAATAAGATTATTATATTAAAAATTGTGAGATAGTTAGTGAATCGAAATCTGCTATTTATGCTGCTCAATTTATCTACAGATTGCGTTGTCTTCTGCGCTCCCAAGAAAATCGCAGTCTCACGATTTTTCCTGTATGTACGGAATCCTATACTCGGAGCAGCTGGGCTGGCTCGTATGTATAACTAGAAATGGAATAGTTATAAGAATCTGAGACCCTCAATCTGGAAGACGAGACAGGTGATAGGCATCATATGTCGGCGATGACGCCATGCTAGCTAGGCTGAGTATGGGCTTACGCCGAGGCTGCTGGGCCTGACGGACGAGGAGTTACGGAGACTGGTGCTAACGGTATAGATCGATACGTAAAGATGATCGACAAGGAAACAAGAAGTGATCGGTTAAAGTAATGACGTATACCGTATGTGAATTATGAATGTACTATATATAGTGGCCTTTGTGAGATTGGGCAGAGGAGGACGGTCAACCAGCTCAGAACTAAGTTACACCACCCGTCTTGACAAGAACGAAACCATGGCACTTCACTAGCGCGATACATAATTACATCACGACATTAGACACTAAAAATTACATGCTCTAGAAATGTTCTTTCGCGTCTCAGTTACATACGTACATAACTAAGGAAGGAACACCTTTTGTTACATGGCGTCTCGACTGATGTCCCGCGGAGCGTCCGAGGAGCGTCCGCGGACCGTACTCCGCATTGCACGAAACGCACGCAATTCCCGGTAGATGGCTAGGGCCCTGCCAGTATCAAGTGTTTAATTCTGGGCTTTAACTTTGTTATGCAGATGCTTATTTATCTTGTGTGTGCTGACGAAGTTTGTCATCTCCGGCCACCGGTGAGCATTGCGCGCAGCAGAAAATTCTGATGGCAGCATAAATAGCGAGTGAGGTCGCCATGGACAATGACAAGTCAAATGGGTCAAATGGGTCATTGTCTTAGGCGTGCTCAAGCTGTTTAGAATGCCTAACAAAGAGAAATTTTCGCAAAACAGCAGCATCGTCGACCTCGAACGAGGCCGCGGTGAACAGTCATCATCAGCTCCAACAATAGCTGACAAAGAAGCTGACAAAGCCAATTTTGCCGCAGCTTTTGCGGCAGGAGACGCCAGGGGAGCTCCTGCGCTGCCTCCTCCTGACGAAGGCAAAGCAGGTAAGTGCATATATAATACCGGTCCTATTCCTTGTGCTAAAATCAATTTTTGCTAGCATGGCTGTGTCTTTTTGGTGGATTCTGGGGCATCTTTTGCTCGTTCGGGTATGTGACCTCGATGGGTGTGTTCCAGACATACTATGAAACCCACCAATTGCGAAACTACTCACCGTCCACAATCGGATGGATTACCTCTGTTGAGATCTTTTTGATGGTATTTTTGACAATTTTTGTTGGAAAGCTGTACGATATGTATGGCCCTAGATGGCTTTTGCTTGCCGGGACCGTTCTCATGACTCTGGGAACATTCACCACTAGTGCGTGCAAGGAATATTATCAATTTATGCTCGCCCAGGGTATTTGCACTGCCCTCGGGGCTGCTTTAATCTTTAACCCGTGTGTAGCTGCTATTGGCGGTTGGTTTGCCAAAAAGCGCGGAATGGCAATGGGTATTGCGACGTCAGGTTCGTCGCTCGGCGGTGTCATTATTCCAATCATGTTTCGCAAGATCTCGGCGACCTCTGGTTTTGGCTGGGCAGTACGTGCGATTGGATTTGTACTGCTTAGTTTAAACATTGTCACATGCCTGACTGTATCCTCCAGAATCCCGCCTAACGGCAAGACCGTGATTGACGTGGTCCGCACATATGTTTACCCATTTAGAGATTCAGTATTTTCTCTCATCTGCGCTGGTGTTTTCTGTTGCTACTTTGGACTATTTGTTCCGTATGTGTATGTTCCTTCTCATGCACTATCGCATGGCTTTTCAGAATCACTGGCATTCTATTTGATTGCTATTCTTAACGGCTCCAGTTTTTTCGGTCGTTTATTCCCTGGTATGCTTGCGGATATTGTTGGCCGTCTGCCAATCTTTGTCACTGGTGTCGGCACCGCTGGTATTTTCGTCGTTGCACTTTGGTTGCCAGCAAGCAGCCACGTTGCTATCATCTTTTTTGCAATCTTTTTTGGCTTTTTCTCTGGTACAGCTATCAGTATGTGGCCTGCCATGATTGCTGAAATGTCGCCTCCTCGTGAGATTGGCTCTCGAATGGGACTTGTTTGCGCTATCAGCTCTTTCGCCGCGTTAGGGGGTACACCCATCGCTGGAGGTAAGAATCCTTTATATTCAAGTAGTGAAGACTGCGTTGGTTAATGCTTTAGCTATCATTACATCAAATAATGGAAAGTTTTACGGTTGCGCTATCTGGGCCGGCATTACAATGATTGCCGGATCAGTTATTGTTTTGTACGCTCATTTGGTCGCCGTTCGTCGTGGCAAGGTTTCTGAAAACTAAGGAAGCAGGTTGTAGTTATGATTACCTTTGTATATAGTAATGAACATCAACTATGGATGACAATTTAATTGTCCATAAAACAAAAGGATGGGTTGCGCAATTAAACGACATCCTTGAGGCCGGTAATCTCAAGACTCAACTTCCGCAACTTATCTTCGTTTTCTTTGTGAAAAGCATAAGAAACATAGTCGGAATCAAGAGGATTCTCTGGGTTATGACTGAGACCGGACTTTGCGACATCTCCCAAGAAACAACAGCCTTTGCCCTTCCAGACGTTACCAATGGCAGCCCAAAAAAAAAGTAGCCGCGCCTTGAGCAACAGACTTAGCAATCGTTCGCGCTTCTAGTTCTTCTATAAAACGCGCCACATCTTCTGCAGTCAAGTGAATACCCAAGTCGGTGTGGATCAAACCGGGATGAACTGCGTTAGCTTGTACATCCGATGATCCGTAAACTCGGTCAATGTAGTTCGTCATCCAAATGTTAGCGGTTCTGGCTTCGTCCGTATCCAATAAATGGCACATAGACTACTTTTTCAAAGTTGATGTCATCGAAGCGAACAGGCCCAAATTTGTGACCAGACGATGACAGGTCAATTACACGAGAGTTGAATTCCGGGGTGCTGGAGGCAATGGGGGTAGGAAGTAAGCTCACAGTCAACGTAAAGTGAGCTAAGTGGTTGATAGCAAATTGTGACTCATAGCCGTGAACTGTCTTACTATATGAAGGGGCCATAATGCCTATGACGCATTAGATCCAACAGCAACAATTCAGTATAGAAAACTTAACCTGCATTGTTGATCAGCATATTCAACTTGTCACTCTTTATTAAGAAACTCAGCGACGCCCTTCTTTACAGACTCGATTGAGTCTAAGCTGAAAATGACAGTGTCAATCTTTCCGGTGCCAATGCTGCTATACTTGACATATCTAGCGGCAGTCTGAGCTTTCGTCTAATCACGACAGTGGATGTAAATCTCTGCAACATTAGCATGAAGAGCTCTGGCAGTCTCGAGACCTAGGCCGGCAGTAGCACCTGTAATCAAAATAACCTTATTCTTTAACTTGTCAATCATGCCTTCATCTTGAATCGCCTTAAGCGCAGTAGGACACGAGTCGTCAATTCTTGAGGAGAAAGACGTCATATTTATAGTTATGTGGAGTTGGAAGTTGTTGTCTCGGCTCGTAAGCCCATCGTGGACTTAGCCCCGGCACGTTGACGTCTTCGGTGATAAAATTTATAAAAAACTAATAAGGCTATAATACTGTATGTCTGAGAATAGCCAGCGTCATGTCTATGGAGACATTGCTCCAGCCTGGTCGCGTGATGTCACAGAGAAAGACAAACCACTATCATATGCCCTGATTTTTTATGTACAAGATTATATCCAAAGACTTTCTACGCTAACAAAGTCCATGGCAAACAAGTACAACTCGTAACAAACATGATCTTGATGAATCAAGCGCAACTATCATGTCATGTATGTATGCCCTTGGTATTGGATCGAACGGGGCATGTTCTATCATCTGTATTGACGGAGATAAGAAAACATGCAAACTACCAAATCAATGACAGCTCTTCACGATAATCCGATAATGCCGATAATCCGATACGATATCGGTTCCGATACGATATCGGCGTCTTTTTTTAGCCGATACGATATCCGATATGAAAATATTTGCCGATATCGTATCATGAAGAGCTCTACAAATCATAACCGACTGTCATTTCTGATCCCTGAATACAGATCAAATCCATCGAAGCAACTTCTTTCGTGTTCCCGTCATCGTCGTTAATGGCGCTCGAGCTTCTAGTTCTAAATTAGGAAGGTGTACGTGATTAAAAATTTGTAGGCTATACCCTAACCCGCAATTGTTACAAGACCGTGTCGTTGAACTTGCTATTAATGCATTTTTCTGTTACATCTTCATCATACAACAAGACGTCTGTCATAACTACTACTGCATACGGTACGTAAATATAAGAATTTGTATCTCTTTTTTCTGTTCAATACTGCGGCAGATACTACATGGCTCAGTACTCCCCTGACGCTGTTGAAGACCATCAACTTCCTACAAATCGTGCTCTAGTTGGCCATTAACATTAGTTTGTTCCAACTTCCAACAGCGCTCTTTTTTTTTTCTATTGAAACAATTACTTCTCTTTGCTCTCAAATTCTCAGTCGCCGTCGCTTGCTTAGGACATGGCTGGCCTATGAAGCGGCGTGTTTTCAGACATCACGATGACTGCTTCGTGCATCATGGATCACCATATGGCATTCATGATTGCCAGTTGTACTAACTTTGGATTTACACATCGTTTGCGGCGTGAAAGCTTTATTTTTAGTTGATAATGCCCATCGCAAAGCCGGCCTCGTCAAATATGTCAAGATTGCACCTTGAATGCTGTACTCTGCTGTCATTCTTTGTACTAACTGCGCGCTTGTTCTTTCCGAGCCTTTACATAGAGCCCGTCAATAACTGTATGTAGAATTAAATCACGACCCGGGGTTTGTTTGTTTCTGGACAAAGCTTGCGTCCCAGCGCTCTTCGACGCGTGCCGCCGTCGCGCTGTGTTAAGGAGACATTGGTCACTTCTTCTACGCCAGCAAGCCATGGTGTAGAAATCCTCATTTATTTAGTCCAAGGTATATCGAAAGAAAGTCTCCTTTTCTAGCTTCGTCAGTCCCATCGAATTCGGGCGGCAATCTGGTCGAATGCATCTACCGGAGAGTAGTTTTAAATTCCATACAGCTTTTTGGAGCAGCTCTAATGCTTAATCTTTTTTTCTTTTGATAATTCGAGAAACTGAAAGTAACCCACTTTTATTTAAGGAAATGATGTTTCAAGTGAGTGAAGTGCGGGTTGGAGCGAGAATATAAAACCCATGATCGGTCACTAGCGCAAACCACGTTATGCAACCCGTTCCTCCAGAGTTAGAGCGTACCGACGCAACCTTTAACCCCCGTAACGCCTGTAACTTTGAAGATGAAGAGAGTGATACAGCATAAATGATGGTATTGGTAAGTTAATTGCTTATGTCAATATATTTTTCAAATCACCACAGCTGTTCCTCCCTATGCAGACCCAAGGCAACTTGCGCCGCCTATACAACCAGTCGCGAGTCAAGATATGTATGTTTGTACGATAACAGATCATGCATGATCGTTTGCCATCCAAACCATTATATACCTAATTAATATAATATCTGTTTTTCTTCTTTACCATATCTTTGTTTACGCTTTGTTTACAAACCCAGCCATGAGTAGCGCCCTGTTGAGTATTTCAGTCCGCCCCAACGGTGTCCTTCGTCTTCTCCTCTCTCTCCCTATCACCACAGTTACAAGTTTGCTAGTAAAGGTTTCCCAGCCTCTTAACTGTTTTTTGTCTTATACTTACAATCAGCGACTCATCATGTTTTCATTTGTTCAGTCTATGTCCAAGGCGGCTGCTCCTGCAGCCTCTGAGCTCATCGGTTTGGCTTCCTCAGCTTGGACTGGCTCACAAGCAGCCTCCTTTTTGGAGAAAGCTCAGGAAGTGTATTACTGTATGTATTACTGTATGCTCAGCCAACGCCGTCGTTGGCTAGAGACACCGAAGAGAAGCTCCTTCCGCCGGAGGCGGACGATACCGAATTCTCGATTGAGACCGTCGATTTCTTCGACGATTTGTCGCCCTACGACGATGCCAAGGTCCCAGTCTATTCTTTGATCTTTGAATTCAAGGCGAAGAATGCCTTGGCGCTTGCCAAGACGTTTGATGCGCTTTCGACCGAAGATTGTGTCGATTCTACCGAGGCCAATGTCGCTAGAAATTGTTTGTTGTCAGAGCCCGCCAGGTCGATTGGTGCGGAATTGGTCGAGACTGCTATGGCTCTAGAACAACCTATCGAATCTGCTGTCAGACGTGTCACGTTTGCACCTGACCTAGATAGATCCAAGCTTATCTCAGAAATGGTTGCTCGCGCTCCTGAGCCTGGCACACGTCGTTCTTGTCGTGCCAGATTTGCAATCCTCTTCAAGCGCAAGTCTGAGGCCACCGTTACTCCACCAACAGAGGACTTTCCAAGCAAGTCTTTTTGCTTTCGCAAGTGGAAGGCGTCGCTTCGCTTGAAGCTGAAATTATCACCCAAGGCTTCACCGTCCAGCGAGGTAAAGCGGCAGCAACGCCAAAGCCCAAATTTCCTAAAAATTTAGAGATTTTCAGATTCAAGCGGTCAACCAAAGCTTGATCTCTTGCTCAACTCAATCATTCCGTATACTTATCGTTATTATTATTGTCGCTTATTGTTATTCTGGTCAACTCTATTCTTATCGTTATTGTCAATGTCGCGTCACCAGCAGCAAAAGTCCCCGCGATGGCGCAACGGGGCTCATGGTACATTGTCTCAGCAGATCTCATGTCGGTTAATACCATTGGATAATTTACCCTTTTGCCCATCCCTGATTCTTTTTTTTTTGTTTTTGTTGGTTATTTATGCTGCTACTTAATGGACGATTTTGAGTAACTCATGTCGTCGGTATG
>JAJLTW010000132.1:0-37198 GCA_030564125.1 Myxozyma lipomycoides
CCCGGTAACCCCCCCCCCCCCCCCTTCTAAGCTATAACCCCCGACCGCCGCCCATTGTCTGTCGTCGATAATTAATAGTCTGTCCAAAAAAATTTATCAGCCGGTCGTCGACTCTCCAGGAGGCACCACGGCAGCAACCGGGAAGTTTGCCCAGTCGATATAACTAGTTATATGTGTGGTAACTTATATAATAGTAGTTAGTGAATCGTTATATACGTACATACTATTTGCTATCGTCGTTGGCCCAAGACGGGCCTCGACTGAGAAAACGTTGTGGTGCGGAAGCCATCGTCGAGTACTCATAATAGTTATGTACAGTGTTAATTAATACATAACTAACTATATAACTACATAATACATAAAGCATTGGGCTCCGTTGTCGGTGGTGTGGCTCGATTGAGAAGTCCAGTGCGCGCGGCCCCCCGAAATTCGTTCGTCCTATTAGTTAGTTAGTACCCAACGAGTGAGTGCATAGCTTACTTCTTCTGCACAAGTATCTACATAGTAGTTCTACCAACTTCTCGAGACCTCAGCACCTGGCACCCGAGAAGACTTATGGTCTGTCGAGGGATATAGCGACTCCAACCCAACTCCCACCGTCGCCGTCGTCGTCGTCGTCGTCGTCTGCATTGCATCAGAACATATCCAACGAACTGGTGGCTCTTAATCTGATCTGCAAATGTCGCTGCTCCTGCCGTCATCATCGTCCGGTCCCAGGACCGCCAGGCTGGGTCCAACCAATGGGACCGCCACCGCAAGCAAGAAAAAACAGGTCTTTCACGTCAGGCTCAGCGAGTCTGCCTTGACCGAGCTCATGGCCGCAGACCCGGAGTCGCTCAAGCTGGTGCTTGGAAACAAGCCTGTGAGTTGTTGTCGCCTCGCCGCCGGGTGCTAATCTGCCAGATGATTTAATCTAACTTGAATCTAGGGCATTCGCGTCGGAGAAAAGTCATTTTATGGTCTATCGGTCGTCGATGAACCTACGCTTGTCACAGTGTTTGCTCCTCCTGCGAAGGACGACAAGCCTGCGAGGTTTGTCGGCACGATCTCCCACAAGTTCACGGTGACCGGCACTGCCGCACCTGCTCGGTAACCAAACCTATTTTGCAAATGCCTTTTTTATTGTAGAACTTTTTTGCTAATTGCAGATACTTGGAAGTATCCAACAAAGCAGCAGCAGCGTCGTCGACTCCGTCGTCACCGCTTCTAACTGGTCTCGCCAAATCTCGGGCGCTGGCTCCCGCATCGCCGAAACCCGGCAACTCAATGCGCTCGCTCGCGAGTCGGACACTGCATTTGCTTGCACTCGAGCAACCAGCGAGCATATCTCGTCTTGTATCTCGTACAAAATCGAGTTCAGACGAGATCGCGGCTTGGCTCGACATTCACGCCTCGCCACTGGAGCTGGAAGAAGGTGAGGAAGACGATTCGCACGAAGGAGTCAAATATGTGCTCAAAGACTCGAGCTTTAAGGATTTGCATGTATGGGAATGGCGCGGGTATACTCCTGCTGACCGGGAAAAAGTCATTAATCGAGCAAAAGAGGCGTTTACAAGGCTGAAGTTGAGTAAGCACGACCCAGCCTGCAAAATGCTGATCGAGCCTAGATTAAGGAACGCGGACGAAGTTCCAAGTTTGCAATTAGACGAGCCTTCTCTTGCTCCTTCTCCTGTATCTACACCTGCTCCGGTAGCTGGCGCTCCTGCACGTACTGGTGTCAAGAGGGTTGGTGGTGCCGTGCTCAGTGGCAAGGGCAACGCGATCAAGAAGCAAAAGACAGAAAGCAGCTTGTCTGTAAGTAATCCAGCGCTGCCCAGAGAAAAAGAGAAGCCAGTACTTAATAATTCTACGTCAACGAAAGAGAAAGACAAGCCAGCAATGAATAATTCTGCGTCAACAAAAGAGAAGTCAGGTGTCAACAATTCTGCGTTGACAAAGGAGAAAGCGAAGCCAGCTGTCAATAGTCCCGTATCATTGAAAGAAAAGGAAAAATCAGTCGTCAAGAAACCAGAAGAAAAGAAGGAAGAGCCAGAGCGAGAACGGTCAAGCAGTGCGTCCTCGTCTACTTCACCACGTCGAAGGTCACCGCTCGGCGCAAGTCCGCCTCTTAATGCGTCTGATATTCCATCAAAACCAGAACCAGCTATACAGAAGTCGTCGGTTGCAACTGCCGCAGCGACAGCTAAACAAAACGACGAAGACGACTTGCGAAGACTTGCTCGCCGATTCAAAACGGTTTACGAAGACTACAAACGACTATTTTCAGAAGTTCAATTACAAGAAACTAGAGCCAAGCGATCTGGCAAGGCGCCTGAGCACGACTCTGGATACATACGCCAACGAGAACGACTACTTAAGATGCATCACAAACTCGAAGGATGGAAGCGCACGCTGTGGACGGCTGCAAAGGCCTCTGCATAAACTCATTGAATACGAACGAAGCATACGAAAATTTGGGATTTTTTTTTTTTTTTTTTTTTTTTTTTTTGGAAAGGGAGGGGAGGGAAAAACTATCTCATGAGCATTTTTACGGAAACTCCTGGTGGAGTATATAACGTACTATTATTTGACTAAGTTATTCGGAAGTTCTAACATAAATTAAATTTTGTTATGATGGAAAGTAGATAATTTGGTTTTAGTTTTTTTTTTTTTTTTGCATGTTATTGTTAAAATTCAATGGTTTATTGAAAAGAGATTTATTGATTTATTTGAATTTCAAGTTTGTAAATCCTGTAAATATTGACGAGTTACCGCTGCTGTTAACACCCAAATTATGGCCCGACGGATCCGAAGTCATGTTAAAATACAAAAAAAAAAAAAAAGTCGCATCGCGAATCTATGAAAAAGTCAAATTTCAAAATCCCACGTTTGACTGCACGCGCCAATCAACCAAGCTAGGCCGAGTGCCTCACTGTCGTCAATATACCCATAAGCTATTTGAACCAGTGATAGTTTTATTTCCATTTTGGGCATTGTAAATTATTAGCTTATTTTTTTCTTTTTTGTACGGTTCATCAGTACGGGAGGACGAACCAACGAACGTGCATCGACTCCACAAATTCAAACTAGTTTGATTAGAACATACAGCAATCACAGATACTCGATGCAAAATGGATGTGAAAGAGATAAAATCATTAATGACCGGTCTGGACAAGGCTGCAACCCCGGTTGACATTTTGGACATCTTGAACACACTACAGAGCGAAGTTGTCGCGACAGAAAAGTTATTACGCGTAAGTATTACTGAAGTTATTGATTTATTGAAACTGTTACTAACTATGTAGGAAACAAAATTAGGTATTGCTGTGAACAAATTACGATCTCATCCAGATAAGAAAGTGTCGGATAAAGTCAAATCGACAATCAAAAAATGGAAAGACCAAGTCAATGCTGCAAAGACGTCGACCCATAAGAAAGAAGTCACACCAGAAGTCAAACCTGAAACTAAATCGGAGTCTAAAACTGGAACAACACCGTTACCTGACAAGCCAAAGGTGGTCAGACCTGCCAACGGGGCGCCAAGGGATCACAAGACCGACGGAATCAATACGGCGCTGTATGAAGATAAGGTACGGAATAGTTGCATCCAAATTACATATAATGCGCTAGCAAGTGATTCTGATGCTCATGCTGATACAATTTTGGAGTGCTCGAGACGTATAGAGCAGGTCGTGTTTCACGGTGAGAACGGAGCTACTCCGGGATATCGGACCAAGATGCGATCTCTTTACATGAATTTGAAAGATGTAAAGAATCCTGCGTTGCGATATCGGGTAGTATCCGGTGAGATCTCAGCTGAGAGATTGTATAAGATGACGCCGCAAGAGATGGCTTCTGAAGAGCTCAAGAACGAGATTAAGCGGTTGGAAGAAAAGAACTTGTTTAATGCTCAAGGCGCGAAGGAACAGCGTGCGATCACAGATCGATTTACATGCGGAAAGTGCAAGCAAAAAAAAGTATCGTACTATCAGCTTCAGACTCGATCGGCGGACGAACCGTTGACTACGTTTTGCACTTGCGAGAACTGCGGCAATCGGTGGAAGTTTTCATAAAACTGAGACGATTAATATTGTATCATTAGTAATTGTATGGTTTTTTTTATCTACTTTATGCCTTCAAGTTTGACACCACCTCAGACTGTAACTTCTTTTCTTCCTTTACAGACGATAACGTACCAATACTGCGTAGATCGGACACAATATCTTTAGTTTTACCAAAATAGACTTCCTGTAGCTGGTTTCGCATCTTGGACTCGGTGTCTTCTACAAGCTTGCCAATGTTGGACACGTGGCTGGTGTCGTCGTCAACTGACATATCCTGCTCAACTTGTCTAGTCAAACTGCCGCCGAGATCAAATGAACCCAGTGACGGCTTGGTAGTTAGCACATTGAGAATAATCGTGCTAGTGAGTTTGTAGCTGGCCAATTTCGAGCCCTTGTTTTCGACTTCAAAAACATGAATCGAATCCCATTCTCCTTTACCCTCAGAAGTGCTTGGCGATGCTATTTGTTAGTACGTATTATCTATAACTGATCTATATATCGTACCTTTCTTGAGCAAAACCACGCCCGCGAGCCCGTCATCTAGTTCCCACAGATACACGCTTGACAGTCCGCCCTCATAATACCTTTTTTTCAGCACAAAGCTTCATTTATATAGTCACAAATACTTACAAATCACGGTAGATATCAAATGCATCGTTGGCAATCACCTCAAGCTTGCGAATCTCGTCGCTCGGTACCGCACCGTCGGCCAGTGGCGGATCATACTCGTTGCTCCACGGACTTCTGAAGCTGTCGCCATCACGATTGTAGTCGCATGCAAGGTAGTCCTTTCCTGATGCCTTGCAGCGCTTGACATGTAATGGCTGGTCAACTGATGACAACAGATCTTCGGTGATGTCGGGACACAGTGAACATAGGTGCTCCAGGTTCGAAGACACGTTCTTTGGGTTCAAGCGGCGTAGCAGGTCAAGTGAAGCGTCAAAAGGGTCAGCCTGCAGTTAGGATAAGTCATAATAAGTATATCCCAACAAATCCACTTACCATCTTGATCAATTGCGGGATATTGTTCGAATAATTGATCTCTCTAGGTCGAGGCCATCGTGTTGATCTTGAACTGCATCGCCGGGTCCTCCAAATTTACCCGGTCAAAGCGAACCTTCAAATGCTACTGTGCTTGGATTTTGATCTGATCTAACAATTAATAATAATTTTTCAACTGTAGTCAGCAATTTTACAAAAATTACAATCGAACTGTAGGTTATACTGCAAGCTGGCGTATGTTTTGCTTGCCCGCCGATACATTTGCATACAACTTTGAACGAGTTTTGGTTCCCGGAGGGGTCAAGAGATCAGGAACTCGTCGGGGGGTTGTATTCTACTACATACGGGCATTAATAAAGTATGGACGAGCAAATGTATATAGTTACTATGTGATCTAACTAATGTAGATGCAAGTGTATAAAGAACTCACTCAACCGACCGCGGTGTCACACTGTCTTTGGGCTCGATTTGTGTCCCCGGACTTGACGAGTTTGATTGTGGTCAAGGGCTCGTCGTTGCTTCAAATATTTCAGTTAGTAACTCAAGAAACAGAAGAAGCTTCAGTTAGTAAAAATGATCAGGATGGTTATGCTGGACGGGATCAGGGCGGTCAGGCTGACGACGGCGGTGCGTTCCTGGCAGATATGGACATTCAACGAGCCACAACGACGCAACGAAGTCGACTAGAGCTTGTCGCGGAATCTCCCTTACAAGGCTGCGTTACAGGTATTGCAAAAGTGCGAACTACGGCTGACTCGGACCGGGATTTCTTGCTGATATCATTCAAATATGCTAGACTGGCTCTAGTGTCATGGGATTCACACACTCATTCTATAATAACCGCGTCGCTGCATTACTATGAAAAAGAGTCGCTTTCTGGCGTGATTCATATTGACCAACCAGTCGAGAGTGCGTCATTTTTAAAAACCGATCCCGAATCGTACTGTGCGTGTCTGAAGTTTGGTCGTGATATGTTTGCGTTCATTCCATTTCGACGAGACGAAGATGACGAGATTTTTGCGGATCATGAGACAAATGGAGAGATTAATGGAATAAGTCATCGATTATCATATCCTTCGTTTGTGGTCAGTGCACGGAAATTAAATAACAGTGTTGCTAATGTGGTCGATGCATCGTTCATGTATGAATACCGAGAACCGACAATGGCGATTCTATTTGAACCGAAGCCTACATGGTCTGGGTATCTAGACGAAACCAAGGACACAATGGCATTTGTCACCGTCGCATTGGATTTACACGAGCGTGCATCTACTACTATTTCAAGTGTCACGTCTTTACCATATGACTTAACTTCCGTGGTTGCATTGCCAAGTCCTATAGGAGGTACTTTATTGTTGGGAATGAATGATCTGGTGCATATAGACCCATCTGGTAGGGCAGTTGGGATGGCTGTGAATCCGTCGGCATATGAGAGCTCAGACTTTGATTTCGTCGACCGGTCATTTTTAGACATCAAGCTTGACGGCGCACAAGGTCGGCATTTACAAGATAATTTTGTCGCAATAGTTCTCAACTCTGGCGAGGTACAGTTGTTGGAATTTGTGATGGACGGAAGAGTGGTCGAGAGACTTGAGCTGCATGCACTCGATCTACCTGCAAATCTGGTTGGTTCGGCGGCTTCGTGTATCGAGATTCTTCCTCAGCGACGAAAAGCTTTCGTTGGTAGCAACACAGCGGATGCAGTGTTGATTTCATGGAGGAAAAAAAGTGATTTTACTAAGGTGCAGACAGAAGTGATTACAACCGAGACAATCAAAAGTAAAGACTATGATGATGAAGATGAGGATTTGTACGGAGACAGTACTGCTGACGACGTCAATGCGGCTATAGATCAAAGCGAGGATGCGTTCAAGAAGTACGAATTTACAGTACACGATATAATTGTTAACAACGGGCCATTGCTATCCATGACACTTGGAAGCACGGCCAGAAATCTGTCTGTCAACAGAAATACTGAGCGCTTGGAACTGGTGTGTGCTCGTGGCGGAGAATCTAAGAATGGTGGATTGACTGTATTTAGACGAACAGTACCACCTCGTATGATTGGGCGAATTCCATTTACTGATACGACTGCGATGTGGGCTTTTGACGCCAAGAGTCTGGATACCAAGACAGGCGCAGAGAGTGGTTCGTTTGATAGGTTTATGATTGCGTCACGAAAGGACGAGAGTATCGCATTCAAAATAGGGAGACAGTTTGAAGAGGTTAAGGGGTCTGAGTTTGACACTCGGTCAGCGACTGTATCAGTTTATTCGATTCTTGACGGCACGCGTATCGTGCAAATATGTCCTTCAGAAATTCGTGTATACAACTCTGAGTTCCAATTGCTGCAAATGATACCACTAGAAGACGAAAATGACATGACAGATTCAGCGGAACCTGAGGCTGTAATGTCGAGTGCCACTAATACGTCGGTCTTAGTTTTACTTGCATCTGGCCAAGCAGCATTGTTTGTTCCAGATGCGGTCACCTCTGATCTTGAGCGGGTCTCGCTTTTTACTGAGCAGGTAGGAATAAAGATTTATTTAGTCCGAGCCGCAATACTAACTTTGTGTAGAAATATGCATCTGGATGTTTGGCGAATCTACCGAAATCTTATTTTGGATCAACCGAGCACATAAGCACTGAGAGTCGCAAACGGAAACGGAAGTCTGATGTTGGATTTCAATCTGAAGTTATTAAAGATACTGAAACTTGTTGCATTATGATTTCACAGCAAGGAGATCTTCAAATTTTTCGAGTCTCAGATAATAAAGTACTCTATGAGGTTCCGCATATAGATAATTTACCTCAGTTAATCCAAGTAGCCACAGATGAGACATCGGCTCAACCAATAAACCACAGACCATCTTTATCATCTCGACGAAAATCTGGTGCTGGTATAATTCCACATATCAGACTTGCACGTCATTGCAATATAGTCGAACTACTTTATGCCGAGTTAGGCGATGGTATTGCTAAGAAACCGTACTTATTCTTGAGAATGGATGATAATGCAATAGTGCTATATGAGCCATTTGTATCAGATTCGCTCAAATTTCGAAAAGTTGAATCTACACGAATTACCAAGGTTGTTTTGCACCCGTCGTCTGCTGCTGTGGAAAATGGGAATGTATTAAATCCTATCACGAAATTGCAGCGATTAGTGGCACTGCCTAATGTTTCGGGAATGGCCGCTGTGTTTGTTTGCGATGCTGTACGGCGGGCTGGAGAAACTGATGACAAACCTAGTGAAGCTTACTGGATCTTGAAGCCAGCACAATCGAGTCCTAATATCCTGCCATTTAGTGTTCGATATATTCGGTATTTGTGTCCTTTCAATACTGAATATGCGGAGAATGCGTGTTTGTTTGTCACTAGCGGCGGTGATATCCGTATTTGTACAATAGATCTAGGATTTTGTTACGAGTCGCGATGGCCGTCCAAGAAAGTCACGTTTGAAGAAGATGTACATTCGGTTGCCTACTATGGCGAGAAAGACGTGTACGTCGCGGCCGTGTCTACGAAGACTCCGTTTAGCGCTAAAGACCTTCTCGAGGAGCCTGAAGAACGCGAGAAAGAATTAGAGGAATTCGCATTTGGTGCGTACACTGATCATGGGACTTTGAAGCTGATTTCACCCAAGTCATGGATTACAGTCGATACAGTTGATGTGTTTGAGCCTAATGAGGTTATTCACGTTGTTAAAACAGTTAATCTACAAGTGTCTGAGAGATCCAAGAACCGAAGGCAATATTTGGCGGTTGGTACTGGTGTATTTAATGGTGAAGATTGGGGAGCTAAAGGGTTTGTGTACATTTTTGAGGTTATCGAGGTCGTTCCTGAACCAGGAAAACCTGAGCACAATCACAAGTTGAAATTGATTGTTAAGGAGGATGTTCGTGGTGTCGTATCGGCAATTTGCGATATCGACGGCCACTTACTCTCGTCTCAGGGACAGAAGATCATGGTGCGAGCTCTTCGTGAGGATAATTCATTTCTTCCAGTTGCGTTTTTGGATATGAACATGTACGTTACTGAAGCCAAAAGTCTGCGTAATGTATTGCTATTGGGCGATTCAATGAAGAGCGTGTGGTTTGTAGGCTTTACAGAAGATCCTTATAAGATGCAACTGTTTGGTAAAGATCTACGCAGTGTGGAGGTTACTTCAGCGGAGTACGTTATTAGTGGGTCGCATATGAGCTTTGTTGTAGCCGATGCCAAGGATAAGATTCATATATTGCAATACGATCCAGAAGGTAAGACTTAATTTTTTTTTTAATTTAAAACTGAACGCTAATTTTAGATCCTCGTTCAATTTCTGGATCTCGTCTTATTTTGAAATCCGAGTTTTATTCTGGCCGAAGTATCCAGTCTTTGTTGATGCTGCCAAAGTACGTGGATCAGTTACCAAAAGCATCCAACGAAGACTCGCTAGAAGACGTGGAAGATCAGTATCTTGCTATCGGAGCTACAGCTGAAGGCAACTTGGTCAGCGTAATTCCAATGTCGGAGACAAAGTATCGACGGCTTTTAATGACACAACAACAGATTGCGGATCGAATCGAGCATACCGCGGGATTGAATCCACGGCAACATAGATCGTTTGATTGCAATATTAACTACGGTACTGGGACTCGAGCGATTTTAGATGGTGATCTGGCAGCTGAATTTGCATCACTATCGCTTGATCGACAGTTTGAATTTGCTGAAAGAGTCGGTAAAGGCGCTGAAATTGATATCTGGAATCACTTGGTTGAACTCGAGAGGTCGCTTAACTACGCATAAAAAGAACTGTATACTATTTCCTGGTTGTATATATATATATATAACATAGATGTTTTCTATTAATCACCTAACTATAAATACAAGTAACGCTTTTGGATGTCAAAATTTTTTTTTACCTAAATGAATCATAAGACAAACGCCGGGTGCATCTCAACATAATGATAAATAACGTCGTTCTAACAACTGTCAAAGGACCAAAAATATGTAATAAGCTTCATAAATTACTGCTTCTGTGCCCGCTTCTTCTTAGCAGGTACAGTAATCAAAACCGGTTCTTTCTGTTCGACCGCGATTTCTTCGACATCCTCCATCATAACCTCGTCTTCCACCAGCTCTTGCGAAACCTTCTTCTCTCTCGGTAACAATCCACCCTGCTTAAGCAATTCCTCATGCATAGCAACCAACTTTCTGTCCTCCTCACGTTGCCGGGCCTTGTTGCCACGCATCCGATTCTTGTAGAAAGCATTCTCGCGCTTAGCTCTAATCTCAGACACACGCTGCATAGCCTTAAGTGTAGTTGCCACCAGCTCCCTGTTATATCTGACAGGAACGTTTCTTCTTGCTGCGAATGTAAGCGTGGAATCGACAACCATTTCTTTGCCTGCTGCTTTGCGGAAAGCCTTTGTCCATCTGACCTTACGCGGGTTTCGCTTCATTTTGAAGTTTTTGTGGCACTTTGAACGACTAGCGACTTAGAAAAGCACAATAAATAAAAAAAAAAGAACACTACAAAGTATTCTTACCAGAACCGGAATTCCTTAGCGTCGTTTCTGACAAACATGATGCCATGGCCAGGCTAGAGCCTAGTTAGTGATCTGCTTCATAAAAACCTTGCAATCAATACTATTCTTACATAAACTGGCGATGAACAAAAATGACAACTGTGAACTCTCATCTTGTAATTGTATAAAAACTTGAGAAACTCTGCAAGTCCACAGGCAACCTCGATCTCCTGTGCTTGTGTTGTCTCGTTGCTTAAACGTTTTACACAATTTTTTTTTTCCTCTTAGTTGGGACCAAAGAAAAGCGCAAATGTCCCAAATACCACCGGGTAAAAGTTTACTCGTGTTAAGGGTAAGGGTGTATAAACGCTCAAATGCGCGGACACTTTGTTTATCGATTAGCTTACGGTTCGTATGATTTTGGTGATCATTGAAACTGAGAATCTGTTGTCAGAGAGATAGCTCAAGGTAATAGTTTTAGAAGATTTAATTTTTCGGGAGATTCACATTAGCAGAATTGGAATCTAGCCTTGTCACTTCAAACTTTAGTGTTTGAATCGAGTCTCAAGAGAGGAAGTGTCTTCCGCTTAATAACGTCACAATTTTGCTCGATTCGAAATCTGGGATTGTGAAACCTGAAGATCACAATGTCTGCTGGATACACGGCTTTTGTTTGGATTGCGTTTGGCGTCGTTTGCGCTTTTTTGACTGGTGTAGCCATTGTCTTTGTAAGTAGTATTATGCGATTGACGGTGACGCAATTGAATGCTAACGAATTAGACTCGACTGTACACTAAAAAGTATGACCGGGAAGCGTTCGTGACTGTTGTATCAATTTTCTCGATATCGGTGGTATTGGCGACTGCATGTCTACTTCCAGTAGATATTGCAACTGTTGGACAAGTTTCTGGAGTGCAAGAAGAGCTTACTAGGTCCGAAGTTGCAGTCAAGGTGGTATATTACTTGTTGTACTCAATCGATGCATTTTTGGTTTTGGTACTCATTCCATTTACTTATTTCTGGTTCGAGGAGTGGGATGATGAATGCACTGTTGGTGCGCGTTTTAGAGGCGCGTTGAAGTACGCCGTGATCTTTGTTGCTATTGGAGTTATCCTACTCATCATCGGTCTCTTCGTACCCTATGGACGTGGTGTTACTGACAACGAATATTATTTCTTTTATTTCCGTCAACTTTTGGATGAGAACCGTATGCAAACTTGCCGTTTTATTTTGTTATTCTGTAGATTTTGCTAACTGTGACAGGCGGGGAGCGCGGTCTGACTTTTATTATTGGCGTATTGTTATGTCTTGGTATCATTGTGTACGTGATTTATACTGCCATTGGATTTGCAGTCTTGCCAGTTCTTTGCATGAAATACAAGAATCAGCTTTCTGCTGGTGAGCTTGACGATGCACGAGTGTCGCTCGAGCTTAATCGCGAGAAACAACGAATGATCGAGGCTAGATACGAAGGTACTAGCATCCAATGGAGTGTTCGTGATAAGCGAGCATATGAGGTTTTGCAGCGCGAGGAGCGTACACTGGTTCGCCGCGTGCGCTTGAACGGTGGTATTTCAAGATGGTACCGGCCGCTTTGGTTGTTAAAAGCTTATCGGGCTACTGTCAGGCCAATCATTATTGTCATTGGCTTTGTTCTCATGGTCATTGCTTTGTTGATGGTGGCATCGATGTTGATCACCATGATTGACAAGATCGAGAATACTCCTTGCGGTCGACACTGCGGTTTCTTACTTAGCTACACTCAGATTTTGAATCCCATTAATGAAATTTTGAGACTTGCGTCTCGTGCTTTCCCTGTGGACTACATTTTGACTATTTTGATTGTTATCTGGCTTTTTATTTCTACGGTGATTGGCCTGTCATATTTCAGTATTAGATTGATCTGGTTTGTTTTGTTCAGAATCCAGCGAGGCAAGACCGACCCACAAGGTCTGCTTCTTGGAACTGCTATGCTCATGGTCACTGTGCTAGCAATTAACTACTCTTTTACCATGATAATTGCGCCAGATTACTCGCGGTTTGGTAGCCAGATGTTCTGCAACTATACTGTCGACGGTATGTTCGGTATGGCCGGTCCACTCTGTGAACAGGCGCCCCAAAATCTAATTTCATGTGCTGAAGCAAGTCAGTATTATCTTTTTAAGCGGGTGTTTGAACCTCTTGATCCAACGTTTGTGGATCCAACGCTTGTCGACATGGCGCCTGCTTACGAGACTTTCACTACATATTTCAATCAAGTCTGCAGACAGACCCAGGTCACTCTCTTCATTGACCGGATTATTGTTAATTTCCCATGGTTTGGACTCTGGACTTTTTGGGCACAGTTTGGTTTCATTGGTGTGTTTTTGATTGCTATTATTGTTGCCGTGATTCGTCGTCCATCGTTTGACAATTACGATGCTGATATGGACGAAGATGCGCCTCTGCCCACAGAACAGCAAAGCTTTTTCTCACGAACCACAAACAAACTTAGCAACAGACTGAACTCCACATGGGATGATATAACGACTCGTGCAAGGATTGCGGACGAGGCACGGCAATTACTGTCGTAATAAGTATGGTGGTTTGACGAGAGATGGCGTTTTCTGCAGGGCGCTTTTTGTATATCTTTTCGTACAAATAAGTTTTTTTTTTTTTGGTTTATTTTATATATAATATCATTCTTTGACAAGGGTTGGATAGATGAAGAATATGTTAATTATTGGTTAGTTTGTTTGGGATTCAATAGATTTCTTTTGGTAAGGGGAGCAAATGGTACACTTTACGTAAACTACATCACTACATTTTTGCTTCAACTTATTTATTTTTTTTCTAAATACTTTTACGAAGTCGCTTTACGCAATCTTTTGCGTCGCCGATCGTCATCATAACCATCACGATCATAATATTCCTCATCATCACCCTGACCACCACTTTTCTGTTGTTTTTGTAAGTATGTTTCCCAAGAGCGGTTATCAGGTTGTGCAACCACATATTCGCCCTCTTCATTTATCATATACTTGTCATTATTTGCAGCTACTTCTTCTTGTGACACTGTCTTAAGGAATGCCTTTGGAATACCGGTTGTTCGCTTAACTCGTCTTGGCTCCCAGTTAGGATCACTTAATGTTGGACAGTTTTGAATCCAATGACCTGGTTGAGCACATCGGTGACAGATATATGTCGATGGTGGAGGATAATCTGGGGCAGGAGCGCGTCCTCGTCCTGCTCCGGTACGGCCATATACTGGGGTAGCGCTAAATCATTGGTTAGAAAGCTTGAGAATTTAATTTAAAAAAAAAAAAAAAAGAGGGAACCATACTTTGCCATTCGTTCCTGTGTTTGTGCCCAGTTATCTGATTCAGCTTGCAAAATCGATGTAATCATGTCATCTTCTGAACTTCCATTAATAGGTTTTGTTAGGATTGATGATACACCATCTGATCGTTTTCTGCCATCTTGTATCGCAGCAGCAGCAGCAGCCGCAGCAGCCTTACGAGCAACATTTATCGCTGTTGCACTCATATTTCCTCCAGATAGTGATGGTCCCTTTACACCAACATAACGACTTGCTGAGCCTCGACCTTGTTTAGATGCCGGCGGTCGCCTGCGAACCACTACTGATGATGATCGTGGCAACACTTCTGAATCGTCCTCATACTCTACCAAAAAAAAAAAGAGTCAGTAAGCCAAACTCTTAAATAAATGTTCTCCTTGAATTTGCTTACCTTCATTAGTATCAGCATTGTAAATATGCAAATCAAAATCATTTCCATCGCCTAACTTATTTGCTTGAATGATCTCGCGTTTGATATCATACACTGAAATCCCTGATCCGTCAAAATTTATCCGCTGAACATGCTTTTGTGATCGAAATTTGTAATATAAAACTGACGACATGGCGGACAAATATTATCACCTAGCCAGTAGTAAAAATTGGGGAAATTTTTGTGCAAGTTCGTGTGCGTGTGGGCTGATTAGCTAATTGACAGCAGTAGCAATATCCATTCACTTTTTAAAACACATATAATTCAATCCATTCCACGTTAAATCAGACACTGATTCACTTCTTAGATCTTCTCTGGTATGGTTGGATGGAATTCAGAGCCATCACCTATTATTGCTATCTACTCGTCAACAAAACCCTCGACTTTTACGAAGTTGGAAGGCGCACTAAACTAATTACATTTACGCTTGATGACGCTAACGACACTTACATGTTGAAAGAGCCTGGCGTTGAGCATACATATAATAACATATTTTCATTATAGGCAAAGAAAAAGTCTTAACAATTTATTTTCGCTCACTGCTCAGTAGTACGGATTGGTGGCGGATCAACCTCTGCATTGGCTGTCTAAGCAGCAGCAGCAGCAGCCGGCTTGATAGCCATTGTGCTTGACAGAGCAGGGTATCGATATGACCGTCTCCCAATTTACATTTGGCGAAGCGTTGTAAGGCCGGAATTGTGGCAGAGAATTTCTATGGTTTGATCTTGAGTTTGTCCAGTAAAATTTGGCGCTTATATCTTACTCCACGGACAGTCTCAAAGAAGCAGACAGGCTGAAATATCGAGTGCTGGACAGTGAGTATTAACGGTCAAGATGCAAGATTTATCCCTAGCCTTGGACATATCTGCCGAGCTACCTCAACAAATCGTAATTTTTAGGGGTATCTTTGTGGGTACCAAAGGTAACTTTGATAATGTTATATAGCATGAGGGTATAGATTGAATCCATACAGTCCAAGGTCAGTAGCATATAAAGATGGAGGAAACAATCGAGACGGCAAATTTGTAAGTAGAGGAGTAGAAAAAACTTGTAGAAGCGTTTGCTTCTAGAACAAACGAAGAAGTATTCTGGGTCACAGTAAAGGTGACGAGCGCACCGGCTCGCGACGCACAACGTTTGGACGCAATCAAGTTGTGAATGAGGCACCAAGGCGCACCTGGAAGCATAGATATAAAGACTAAACATCGGAGTATACAGAAGCAAGCAAAATAGGCTTATTCTTTACCAGATTGACGAGCAAAGTCGAAATCGGAGCCTGTAACCTATTGCGATAGTCCAGATGAAGAAGGGATGCAAGTAGAATGTTGACAAGTACGACTGCATCATAAAAAATGTTTATAATAGGAATTTTTACTAATAATATTTATAAGTGCTATATTATATATTTTATTATATATTATAAGTAGTTACTTAGATATTAAACAGCATTTATTTTTCTCTGTAACCAGGAGAGAATTTATTCTTAAGAGGGATATCTGATTATTCAAATGTTTATTTAATAATTTTATATTTAACTATGACTATTTTATCATTTGTTTTTTTTTAAAAAAAACCAAGTAGTGCGGTGCACTTGTCAACGATAAAAGAAAAAGGGTGTATGTATACCAAGGAGAAGTAACCGAGCCAGAAGTTTGGATGACGCTGATCGCAAATCGCTACGGTTTCCTCAATCCCTACTATCGTCAAGGTCGGTTATGCTCGCGGCGTATAGATATTTTGTACAGGTTTTGTTATATCTACAACATTTCGAGGACGAAATGGTTTTAGTAGAGCGACCAGCGGCGAAGAGCGAGGTGTAGATTAACTTGACAGTCATTTCCGGAAGCTTGAAAAGGTTCACAATACAGCAGATCACAACAGCTGTAAAACCACCGGTGGAAAGAAAGGTCAAGGTCACCGGCGGTTGAATAAAACCAACGCCGCGGTGCAGGACCAAGTCTGGGTTTATACCCAGCCAGTCACTGGCACCACGGCGAAAACAAATCAAGAAAGTATTGGAAAGTTTCAGAGAAAGTCATGAGAACAGGGTACAGTTCCGTAATCAGCCAAGAGGTTGAAAACATAGAATAGAAAGAGAGAAATAGATGAGCAGAGCGCGCGATGCTTGATATGCTGATCGTGAATATCTGGCGTGAATTCTGAGGGCAGCCTGAACCCGGTTAAACTTTTTGAAACGGCAACTAAATTTATTTAGTTTGGGCGCAAAGCTATTTTCCGTTTATGATTGCACCTATGTCAAAATTATCTTAGGAATACTGATGCAGATCAAGTGTTGTTAAAAGGTATTCGAAAGCTCTATAGGAGCTCCTTAGACGTAATCTCGAGATAGTTATTGCAGTCAAATCTAATCGTTAGTTGGAGTACGTGCACTGTTTGGGGTCGGTAGGAAATACAGGTACCGGTATGGATAGAGGTATTCATACTCGCAGTCTAGATATCCGTAAGCCTTATGGTTCATACGATTTAGACAATATTAGCTATAACTACCAACCTTCCAAAAAGTATGCCGCATCGACCTCATCTCAATCTTAATGTTGTGTGTGTCGTCTGGTTCGAGTTGGGGTTTTCCGACCCGTCAAACAAATTTAGGTTCAGCCGCGTGGCAGGGTAAAACGAATTTTAAGTTTGTTTACCGTCCAAACTGAGTTAAATTGAATAACAAAACGCCATTTGGGGGGGGGGGGGGGACCGAGATGAGGACCACTGCTTCCCCCGAGGAAAGACTCTACCCACGCACCGGAACAGAGAAAAAAAAAAAAGAAGAAGAAGAAAGCGCCTGGACGGCATTTGACTTCCAAACCGCATTTCAATTGCGTTTGTTATCTCGCCAATTCATTCAAGTTTTAAGAGCATAAGCTTGTCCTTTCATTTAAACCGGTCGCTCGTTTCCTTTTTCCTTTTTTTGGTGGTTTCATTCTTTACTACATACCTCTCGTTTACAGTTATTATCAAACATGCGTTGGTCATTCTTGTTCACACTCGCTACTGTTGTTGGTGCTGCAACTGCTCAGACGTTGACCAAGACAGTGACAAATACTGGGATTGAATACGCTACTGTGGTAGTTACAGTCACTATGGTGTCGTCGGTATGCACTACGTCGTCGACTACTTCGTCAATCACCACTTCGGTGCCGGAGCTGACGTCTTCAGAAGAAGTTTTGACTACCTTGTCGACTCCGTCTTCGGATGACTTTACCTTTTCGTCAACGTCCAACTTGAAAGGACTTACTATATCTTCGACCTACTTCTCTACAGCTACCTTGTCGACTTCTACTTCTACCTTTACCTCATCGACTTCTACCTCATCTGCCTCGTCTACCTCATTGACTACGTTGCCTACTTCTAGCCCATCATCTACGTGGTCGACTTCTACCCCATCGTCGTCTACTTCGTCGACCTACTCTTCATCGAGCTCCACGGTATCCACCTCGTCATTGGAACCTACTCCGATTGTTACACCATCCACCAATTCTACCGTATCCACATCATCGACCACCTCGACATTTTCTACTTCTACACTAGTAGTGACTCCAACTTATACCAACACCACTACCACCACTACAACTTCTGCAGTATCCCAGTTCACTGGGGCCGCCAATAAACTTATCGGTACTAATAGTATCTTGACTGGATTGATCGCTTTAATTGTGATGGTATTTTAATCACTAAGGCTTTTCATTTCTGTATTTCTAGGGCAGGGGAATGGGGCCTTTTCCACGATGGCTTTTTTTTGTATTTCATGACCTTTTATGAAATTATCTATTTGTTTGTCTTATATATTCGTTAAATTCATAAACCCAAAGAAAAAAAAAAAAAATAGTTAAAGTATCCATCAAAATTACCATCCCCAACCTTCATAACTAAACCCTATCCGAATTTTTCAATGGCACATATTCAGTAGCCCATGGAACCGTCCTCCCATTTGTTGCACCTGTAGGTGAATTTGCCTGATCGTCATTCGATATCGGATCATACGCAGATACTGCCATTCCTATAAAACTCGGTTCACGTTTTTTATCTTGGATCGACCATTTGTTAAGCGAATAGTCTGATTGTAATGGCATTAAACCAAATTTATCGCTACCGAGTGGTTGCAATTCGGTCGAATCGTCGTCATCATTGTTTGGATTAAATTTTCGTAATGTAGAACGCGGGTTCTGGCGCAATAAGCCCACAATCGCGTTGATTAAGATCAACAATGCAAGCAATACAGTCAACACAGCCTGAAGAACCAACAACACAAACCCGACGATTGTGTTAGTTTTTGCAGTGATTCCGAGTTCTTGAACAAATACCAAAACACAAATCAACGATGCAACTCGCACCACCGAAATAATCACATTAATCACATTGCTAGTTCGCGTGTTGAATGGTCTGGTAATCAACAATACCACAACAAATATGCACTCGATAGCGAGCTGTCCGACAACTTGAACCATGCCATTTCCATCTCCAAGCGCAATAAATGCACTTCGGCCGATAGATACAAGCAACACAACTACAAAAAACCACCAGAACCTAGTCTTGAATTGACCGTAAAACACTCCGTACCGACGAATCCAAGGCTTGTGTTCGTAAAGTTCTTCAAGTCCACCAACTCGATTCGAGGCCTGGCGCGCAAGAAAAAAAATTCTAATTGTGAAAGCCAACAGTAAACCTGTGAAAAGCCCGAGCGTGACCGCTGCCAACAAAATCGAAACCCACGAATCGCCGAGTTTGAATTGGTAAAGACAGTATAACACCCAAGTTCCATACAAAATCAAAATAACTCGAACAATAGTCGAGCCCATGAATGTCCAATACCTAATCCGAAACGATTCTAGCGGCTTATTAACTTTTCCAAACCTGCTCCATACTTCCAGCACCAGTTTGAAGATCAAGATACCGACAATCACTGCTGCGAGAATAATTGCGAAAAACATCAACACAGTCATGAATGTGTTGGCATTTGGAATCGCAAGATGAGAAACATATCGCCCCAGGCCACCGATCTTGTCCAAGATAACCATCGATCCGGTTGAAGTTGAACCATCAGAGTCAGACGAAAAATCAATACCGTCAAAGCTAAGTCGCTTGAATAGTCGCTTGGCAGACTCGGTAGTAGTAGAGTTTTGAAGTACATATGCACCAGTCCCGTAGTCGAGAATAGTCGAGTTTTGAAGCTGTTCGTACGAGCTCAAAGTAAGGTTTCCGCCAGTCTTACCCCGAACATTGTCAATTGCCTTTTGCATCCCAGGCCAGGAGACAATCATTGTAGACCAACCAAAGTTTTGCGCAAAAGAAGAGTAAACTGTGGGATACTTTACAGACATCATGCCGTTCATCGCTATGTTCTGGGTCCAACTCATCATATCAACAAATCCAATCGAGGAGCCGATGCCGCTGCCTGCTCCAGCCGAGACCATGCTAATAGTCGATATACCAAGAGTAGCTGCGACAATAGCACCTGAAATCACCGACACTGACGTCAGCTTTGCAGTCTTTCCATTTGTGATCGACGATTGGAAACATCCAACTTCAGCACCGTCAGTGGAGTTCAAGATGAGCTGTGCCGACCCATCCAAATCTGGGATCTTGTAGGCGATTGATGGGATTTGAGAGGTATATTTTTCTGGGACATTGACTTCACCCGAAGCAGAGAAGGTACCCTCGGGCACAGGACACAGCCCTGAGATATCGTAGTCGCATGGATTGAATTCATAAGTGAAAATAGTGTCGCCATATGCACTGACCGATAATGATGCTATCTCGTTTTAGAAAAAAAAAAAAAAAAGGAAGAAAAATATGATTCAGGGAAGTCCTTCGTCGCCAAGTAGCTTACCTGTAATATTCTGTTCTATCAATGAAGTTCCTTCCAAATCAAACGTAACGTTTCTAGTCGACTTTGAGAACGAAACATCAAAGATGCTAACCGTCACGGTCGCGTTGCCACTGTCGCAGCTGAACAAGCTGTCGGTGCTGATAGTGTCGTCCGCAGCCAGAGCCAGCGCCAGCGACGAGGCCAGACCCAGCAAGCTATAGAACCTCATGATGCCCAAAATGTGAAATCGTAACCAGTACAAGATAAGAGAATGTCGTGAGCGAAAAGAATTGCTTAAAAATGATTGATAAATCTGCTCTGGCTGTGGAGTGCCGCTGAAACAGTGCGTGCCTGGCAAAGAAGTCGACGCGTGCCCTGTGTGAACAAGCAGATTTTTTATTAAACAAAAAATTCACCGCCCACACGGTGTACTTCCTTTGACACGAGAGAGCTACCAGCGACTATCCTCACTACCAACCAAAAAAGTTTCCTCGTTCAAAAAAGCCAGCAGGCAGCAAACAGTCAGTCCTGACTGCAGCAGCAGACCCGGAGCGCAGTTTAACAACAAGGGCCAATATTTTGCACGTCCCTCGATCCATACGCGTCAGGCGCACTTTGACACGCCTCATTTGGGCGGGTTGCCGCACGCGTGGTTTGATGGTGGTGTGTAGGGCACCACAATTAGTACTCACATACAGCTTCTTTGCGTATAACTACTATCATGGTGCTGGATGCGCGCGCGTCCAATTTGCCCCAAATCTTGCCGGGTAAGCCACGTTCCTGGCAACGGGCTATTCTTAGCACCTGATCGCCGTCCATCGTGGCACACTCTCGTTTGTACATATATATATTAGTTAACTAGCATCTTTGTGATTTTATATAAACTAGGCCATTAACTATGCGTTAAATTTGATCGCATAAACTACAATTACTTCATTCCATTCTCGCACTGTACTATGTATGTACATAGCATTGCTTTTGCTTGCTGATCGGCGCAGTTACGCTGCGCCTCTATTGTTCGTCGACAGAGCTGTTTATGAAAAATACCTACATTGACACCAACGCAGCATCGCGACTTTAACGTTCACAAACTATGATTACAGCAGTATCCACATTAGGATACGAACTGTTTTGCACAATTCCCTTATTCTGCTAACGACATCTTGAACGAGTCTATTACCCGAAAATGCCAGAACTTTCTCCAGCGGGCGGTCTAAATGAGTATCCTTATCCTATCATCCACAATGAACAAATCTTCCCTCTAGCACATTTAGCCACCTTTGTTGAGTTTGGTTCAGTTCCATATAATGTCAAACTGGCTTGATTACCAACCTTAGCCACTGGTAGATGCGCAAATTTAATTACAACCCTAAAGCTATACATACGCACCAAGCTTGGGTATATATCTAAAGCGGGTGAAAAGAGACTGATGGGATCCCCCATTTCGCGCTCCGACTGCGATAACTAACGGTAAACGTCCTGAACACTTTACATATTAACTTATGTGATTTCATCTCACTCGGTCTCTTTCCTTAGTTGAAAATTGAAACACCACGTGACGGTCGAAATTAAATCAGTGTGTTCATCCTAATTGCATTTTTCACTATAGTGGTTCAACTAACTACTCACAATTGCTTGATCGCACTTTTGGCAAAATATCCCAATCTTGTAATCAATCTTCTCCAACATTATTTCTTCAGCATTAACTACACACAACCAACAACACAATCCTATATCTCTAGCGTTAAATGCTAAGCTATATCAGTTGAATACCATAGGCTTGATTCCGCAACGCAAGATTGAGGTTGATATCCGATATTATTGCAAAAAGCTCTTTGGTTTCCGACGCGCGTGTAAAACATGTCGATCGCAAATTTACCCGGCATCATAGCCCCGTGGCCCCGTAATGAATAATGCCCTTACCCTTGCACTTTGGCGGCAGTATGCTCATTTAGGGCTGTGCCCTAGTTTCACGCCTCACAATTTCGCAGTCACGAATTTTGGAGTTTCTCAAGCTGCGCGCTACGTCGACTCGCGGCGGGCTTGTAGCGCACAAACAGTTGAGCGGTGAATTTTAAGATCAAGCTGGTGATTGGAACGTTAGTCCATACTCTCATCCAGATCAGAATCAAATTCATTGACCGGAGTACTTTAGTGCAGCGATGGTCAGTATTACCTTTTTTACTTGCAGCGGTTCATAGTACCTTGGTTTATCTGGTGTTATGTTACTGTCGTCAAATCATGTGATCAGGCAGGTCGCTTACCACCTTTTAAACTGAGGCTTGCTGGAGGAACCATGGGATACGGAATACTAATTGTACCAGGCCCCCAAGTCTAAGAAGAACCAAGAGTCTATCAACTCCCGTCTTGCCCTTGGTAAGTTCGTTTTGTGAATACGGCAGTGCAGAAATGGCACATTCCATATTTTGCTATTGCAAATTCGCAGCTTCATTTGAATTTGATCTGATTCATACAGTGGTGAAGTCCGGTAAATACACCCTCGGCTACAAGTCGACCCTCAAGGCCATCCGTACCGGCAAGGCCAAGCTTGTCATCATTGCTGGCAACACTCCACCATTGCGCTCGGCTGAGCTCGAGTACTACGCCATGTTGGCCAAGATCTCTGTTCACCACTTTTCCGGTGGCAACAACGAGCTCGGTACCGCCGTCGGTCGCCTCTTCAGAGTTGGTGTCCTTGCTGTTATTGACGCTGGTGACTCCGACATCTTGACCACCACCGCTGCCTAAATTTTGTTTATTTAATCATTCAATTCATCATAGCTCGGATTTGTTTGAACGCACTGGACGGATTTTATATTACGGTTTTGGTTTGATCAATCTGTGTATTGGTTGGAATCTGTATATTTGTATATTTTAGATTTGAAAAGTTGGGATTGGTAATAAAATTAACGGTTCATGGTCATATACTTTTTTGCTTTTGTAGAATGTTTTAATGTTCAAAAGTTTTGCTATAAATGCGATTAACCGCTAGAAAACTGGAAATCATTCACTCTGAAGTGTATGTAAAATATTGAAGCCATACCAACTGAGTGAACATCCGGCAGAAAGTCGTCATCTCTCCCCCGGACTCTCGAACTTCCGCGTCTTGTTCTCCTTGCTCAAATTCCCTGGGCATTTCTACTTGACGCTTTCGTAAACTTTTGGAATCACCAAAAGACTAATTCGTTAAGGCCTAACTCATAATGTCAAATGCTACGCCAGAAAAACACCATGTGAAAGAGATCCCGTTACCTCCGCCACTTCAACCTGCGGTCCCCGAGAACCGGTACATTGGTTTCGTGGCTGGTATATTTTCAGGCGTGACGAAGTTATTTGTTGGTCATCCGTATGTTTTATAATTCCTTGAATATATGGTTATGGAATTCACATCTCTAGTTTCGATACAATCAAGACCCGGTTGCAGACGGCTCCCGTGGGTCAATTTAAAGGTCCTGTCGATTGTTTCTTGCAAACTACCAGAAAAGAAGGTTTTAGAGCACTGTATAAGGGAGCTACTCCACCATTGTTGGGGTGGATGGCAATGGACTCAGTGTATGTTGGAATTTTGCTCAGACAAGAAATTGGTTTAATTGCTAACTTGCAGACAACTGGGATCACTCCATAACTATAGATTACTTCTGAAAGATAATGTATTTGAAGACTGGGAGAAGTTACCACCTATTGGGCATGCTATTGCCGGTTTATTTGCTGGATGTACTGTTAGTTTGGTTGCCGCGCCTATTGAACAGGTCAAAGTACGTAAAATGAGTTATTATTGTGTGAGGTATCATGTCAACTTGGATAGGCTCGATTACAGGTACAATATGGCGACGCTACGAAGATATACACTGGACCAATACATTGCGCTGTTTCACTGGTAAGTTGAATCGTCTTACAGTCTACTTCACATCTCTGATCTTGTTTCAGGTTAAGCAAAGTGGACTCAGGGGATTATATAAAGGTCTGCTGTCGACTATGTTATTCAGATCAAATTTTTTTTTCTTATGGGGGTCGTATGATATCATGACTACATGGGCAAAGAAAAACACAAATTGCAGTTCGGCAGTGATTAATTTCTGGGCCGGCGGATTAAGTGCCCAAATCTTTTGGACCACAGCGTATCCATCTGATGTAGTCAAGCAGGTTATTATGACTGACAACGTTATGAATCCAAAATATCCTCGTTGGATTGACGCTGCTAATGCGATCTATAAAGCTCGCGGCATCAGAGGATTTTTCAATGGGTTTACCGCAAGTGCAATTAGGTACGATAATAGTCTACCCTTAGTATGTGCGAGTTGATATTGATAGTTTAGAGCATTCCCTGCTAATGCGGCTGCATTAGCCATGTTTGAAGCTGTTATGACAGCATTGGCCTAGACTTAGAGTCGACAAGTGTAGATACAAAAGAAAAAGTCACTGGCATGTTATGAGAAATGTTATTAGATGACATAGAAATAGAATTATTATATACAAAAACTCTTATTTCATGGGTGGAAGTACTCGCTTAATAAACTTTGGCCTCTGCATCATAGATTTACTGATCACAAATTGCATAGCCTGGCTTTGAGACCGAACTCGAGCACCAGCCTTGGTCCATCGCACGGCTAGATACCATAACCCAGCACCACCAAGGTATCCGTACAAACCAGATAGTTGTCTTAAATTTGCTCGATGAATCACTGTACCATTTTCTTGCTCTGGCTCGGCAAGAAAAAGTCGAATTAGATTAAAAAAATCATCAACAATTCCCAATAGCGAGAGCGCAATTAATGGACAGGGCCCCAATACCGGAACATAGACCAACGGTAACGCCGATCCAATGAATCCGGCTAGAATGCGTCAGTTGAAATTGTATGAGCGTATTACGTAGTTTGAAACAACTGACCTAATGAAAATACAACAACTGAATTAGAGGTCTCGTGTTCAACACCTCTGCTCATTGTTTTCACGACTTCCTCGGTCACACCATCGCTCTCTTCTATGACTTTCTTTCTATCTAGCTTCATTGCTTCATATAACATCATCCGGTTGCCATAAGCAGCAAATAAAATTAGGAGTGTGATTGTAGTCGGGTTTCCGAACGCGATGGCCGATATACGGACTCCAAAGTATGTAATAAATGCACTGACGAGTGCATCGCTGATAGACTTTGGTGCCCATACATTTAAAAGAAATGACTTTAATTCTAGAGGAATTGATCCCCCTGTCGAAGTACTCGCGATTGAAACCGTAAAAGTGCGATTCCATAAATCTTCATCAACTAGCCTTATCACTTGGGTACCGACCAACATCAACGCTATAATCGCAGCTAGCAAACGCCCAGTAGATGGAGCTTCAGGAAGATCTTCGACGGATATTGGGTGAGCTGGTGGTGGTACCGGTGTATCGTCATTAGTTGCCAAAGCCTCAGCCTGTGACTCTGGTTTTGGTGACTCTAAGCCTTTGTCTGACGTATTTCGTAATAAACTCTCAAGTTGCTCTGAAGAAGAGATATTGACACCACCATTCTTAAATGATCGAGTTGCTGCCTTCTTTCCTTCTTTCTTTTGACTTCCATTTGAATAGTATCTGTAGTCCATTGCAAATCTAACCGATGCTCCCAAATAACTTGTTGGACTGACTCGAGGACCTATCCATATCAGCGATCCAGGATCTCGAATAGCACTTCGACGTAGTAGCCTGCCAACACATAGCCTTAACAGCATCATTGTAAAACAACCAATTAAAATTCTGAAATTGAAGTTGATAAACAGGTCTGGAATGGGTTGTTCGAAATAGCGAAATTGAATGCGGCGTGGAATTGGGATTTTCTTGATTTGTCCCATCAAACGATTCACGAATTGACAATCTTGTTTTCATACTGTTGTCTAAATTGTCAAACCGCTCCAAGACAGAATGGCATATGTTAGTTTTATAAGACCTTTTCTTTCAAGTAGAATACCACGGCGGAATATTTCAGTTTTCACGGGCAACCTCGCCTCCGTTCTCAACGAGAAGGTTGCACAAGGACACAACCCAGATGTCATTGTCGTTGGCGGAGGACATGCCGGATGTGAAGCAGCGACTGCGGCAGCACGAACTGGCGCAAATGCAATGCTTGTTACCCCGTCAATGTCAGGAATTGGAACGTGCAGTTGCAATCCTTCGGTTGGAGGCGTTGGCAAAGGCAATCTTGTTCGTGAAGTCGATGCACTTGATGGTGTCATGGCCAAAGTCACAGATCAAGCTGGAACTTACTTTGGTGTGCTCAACAGATCACGAGGACCTGCTGTATGGGGACCTCGTGCGCATGTCGACCGGAAGTTGTATAAAAAGTATATGCAGGATACGATCATGAGGTACCCGAATTTGACTGTTTTGGAGAGCAGTGTCAAAGACCTTATTACTGAGACCAAATTTGATGGGTCGGCTGTCATTAGAGGGATAATTACAAACACAGATGATATTATACCGACAAAGAAAGTTGTGATGACGACTGGTACGTTTTTAAGGGCTGAAATTCATATTGGAATGCATGTATATTCGGCGGGAAGAATCGGTGAGCCAGCTACGTTTGGTATCAGTGAGACGCTAAATGAAGCTGGATTTAAGCTTGGGAGATTAAAAACTGGAACACCGCCTCGTATTGATGGCCGGACGATTAATTACAGAGTACTCGAAAGACAGATGCCGGACAACCCACCGATGCCATTCAGTTTCATGAGTGACCATGTAGCTGCTGAGGGCAACCAACTTGCGTCATATAAAACACGTACATCACGAGCTACACATGAAATCATTCGGAATAACTTGCACACCACGATGCATATTCGTGAGACAGTCAACGGGCCGCGGTATTGCCCGTCGATTGAATCAAAAATTATACGATTCGCGGATAAAGAGTCGCATATTATATTTTTGGAGAAAGAAGGTTACGATACAGACTTAGTATATCCTAACGGTATTAGCTGTACACTTCCTTCAGATTTGCAACGGAAAATGTTACGGACTATTCCAGGTTTAGAGTATAGCGAGATGGCGCAGCCTGGTTATGGTGTTGAGTACGACTACATCGACCCACGACAACTGCATGCTACTCTCGAGACAAAAATTATTTCTGGATTGTTTTTGGCTGGTCAAATTAATGGTACGACAGGATATGAAGAAGCAGCGGCTCAGGGGATCTTGGCTGGAATCAATGCAGGACTAGCTGCGTTGAACAGGGATCCGTTCATTTTGTCAAGAAGCGAAGCCTATATAGGTGTTTTGGTAGATGATTTGATTACCAAGGGTGTGCAGGAACCATACCGCATGTTTACCTCACGTTCTGAGTTCAGACTTTCATTGCGAGCTGATAATGCTGATGACAGATTGACTGAAAAGGCCTACAAGTTTGGTATTGTTTCAGATGAACGATTTGTCAAGGCACGTGGGCAACGATTATTGCTTGAGGACGCTACCAAGTGTTTACAGGAAAATGTAAAGTCGGTTAGTAGTTGGTGTAAGGAACTGGGATTGGAACGGCCAATCAGAGAGAAAGGTGTTACCAGAACTGCGTTGGAGCTTGTAGAGGCAGGAAGGATTGAAGTTAAGCCGTTATTGCAGCGTTTGGGTTTCAACCGGCTAGAGGAGATCACCTCAGTGATTGAATCTAAGATACAGACTGAGGCGGTGTATCATCGACATATTCAACGCGAGCAACTGAATATTGCTCGGTTTAACAAGTACGAAGACATTGCTTTACCTGATGATGTTAACTACAATGATTACTGTCAACTTTCAGGTGAAGTGAGGATTTTATTAAATTCGCATATGCCCACGACTCTAGGACAGGCTGGGAGAATACAGGGGATCACTCCTACTGCAATCAATGAACTTCATCGGATTGCAATGCTACACCGACGGAATAAGCGACTTGAAGGCGTACCTCCATTGACAAAGCAAAATGTCAATGTGATTGTATAAATATACTGTAAATAGATGTAAATTATATGCACATGAATTACTATACAAACCGAAACATAATTATCGTGAAAATCTCCTCAAAAACTTATCTACCTCATCTTTGTTGGATACTGGTGACGTCGACCGCGACTTCGATCTCGAGCGATGATGCCGATGGTGGTGATGATGACTGTGGTGATGCTTATTATGCCTGCTATCTTCATTCTTCCAATGACTCCTATGTCTGTCCCTACTACTACCTCTCCTTTCACGTTCCGGCGACTCGCTTCGACGACTGTGGTGTCTTCGTTCTGGAGACCTTGGGTGTCGTCGCCGCCGGTCGGACTCTGAGATGAAATTCTTACTTTCATTCCTTCGGACTCTATCAGGATGTATATCAGCTACATCAGATATATCAAACTTAGCAGGTGCTACAGTGTCGGTCTCAGGAGTTTCAGATCGTGTAAGCTTAGGTTTAATCCCCAGAATCTGCGCCATCGCCAGCTCTTCCTCTTCTTTGAGTCTTTGCTTGATCTCCGCCTCTCTTTTTCGTTTTTCTTCTGAGTTCTTGTCTTTCGCATACCATAACTGATCATGGTTCTGTGCCCAGCGGCCAGTAGGTGCCATTAACGAGTTACCGAGATAGTTCATCCGGTGCTTGTCAGTTTTGACTTTGTCCCAATCAAACTGATCACGACCGCCTCTGACACCGCCTCGTGAAGGCCCTCGCGGTATTAGATCCATATTTTAGTGTATAATTATCCAATAAATTCCTTTTTGTGTTGAGGCAATATCAATGCGATATTTGTGGCAAGAAGTCAACGATACAGTTCACTTTGCGCGATGCGATGAGCTTCAAATTCAGATGGCCCTCCAGGCTTAGGCTACCCGAGCCGAAACAAAAAAAAAAAAAAAAAAAAAAAAAAAAAAACCCTAAAAATCACAACCCGCCATAAAGTCGGCTTCTCCATCGTCCAAACGGCAAGTAGCACAAACAAAACTTGACAACAGAAATGCAATCGCTAAAATAAGTCGATTTTAACCCGGATGTTAATTTAAATTTGCGTTGTCTCTTTATTTTTCTTACGCGCTAAAAAGGTCAAAATACCTGCGAAATTGACAGTGCCATCTCCCGGTTTGATTTGGTCTGTGGTCAAGCGAGCACGTGTATCTCGCTAAATTATTGACCAAACTCATTCTTGATCAGTTCAATTGGAATCTTTTTATATCAAGCAATGACATATATGGTGGGTGTCGAAATCAATCCTCATTTATGCTAGATTTGGTAACTCTGTGAAGTGTAACGGGCAATGTCAGATATCAAGCTACTGGAAGACCAATTGAAGAGCCTTATTAAGGCCTGTCCACCCTATCACAAGGATGTGGAAGAGCTAGTGACGAAGTACGATTTGCAGTAGCCAATTTTGTTATATATAGTTTGCTAACAATCGTAGCATTCGAGGCGTATTTTCAGCCAAGATGTTCAGCGATATTCGCGCAGCTCACAAGGCAGATCTGGATACAAATTTGTGGATCCAGGTTGATCATCGGGTCATTGAGATGTATCGGAAGTTGCTAAGTCAGATGAGCGCGCAGGAACATGCAAAGCCCGTCGAGACACGAAAATTGCACGATGCATTTGTGAAGTTTTTGAAAGCAGCTACGAAGTTCTATCGCGAATATATTGTCGACTTGGGCGATATTTTTGGCGTCAAGGATGTAGATGCAATCGTTTCTCGGTTCTATATGGATAATTTAGGGAGTAAAGAGCACCAGAACAAAAAGAAACAGCAAAGTACAGAAAAGAAGAAAGGAAAAAGAACGGACGCCGGTACGCGTCGGTTGGTGCTCCAGTCTTGTCATCATGCATTGGGATGTCTCGGAGATTTATCTCGATACAGAGAATCATACGAGACAAGCGATACAAAGAACTGGCGTTTTGCTATTAGCTATTATACAATGGCACGACAACTTGTTCCGGCGTTGGCAAGTTTCCCACATAATCAACTTGCAGTAATAGCAATGCAGGACAAAAGTACGCTTGGAATTGTGTATCATTTTTACAGAGCAATTTGTACCGAGAAATGCTTCCCGACTACGCAGAGTAATCTAAAACTTGCATTTCAGAAATTTTTGAAAAAAAATGAGTTTAGTGGGCGCAAAGAAGAAACCGCTGTTTCTGATATGTTGATTTTGTTTATTACCATTCACGCTCAGGCATATGTTAATAAAGATAACTTGATAAATGAATCATGCGATCAGTTAATGGCTCATTTGAGAGCAGGGTTATTGACGCGAAAGTTGACTACTGATGTGTTACTGAAAATTGTGTTGATCAACATTTCAGCGTTAGATGTTTTACAAAAAAGAGCGTCTAATCAGCAGATTGTACAGTCGATGTTGAATCTTAATTTTACGACGATCACTTGTCTACTGCAATTACTGAAGTCGGAGCTGGAACAGATAAGTAGGCAAGTTAACAGTGTTATTGATGTTTCACGCATTTCTCCGATTGCTCGACGCGTATTACAAGCTGTCAAGGTTTATTCGCTTTGGCTCCGTAATAATATTACAGACTTGGTTAATGACAAAAGTGTGTTCGGGGCAATCAACAGTATGTGGGCAGAGTATGCTGAGACAATGTCGCTATTGTCACGAATGTTTGGCGGGGCAGCACTTGAATCGTCGGATGTGCTTCTAAAGGAAGACATTGACTTGCTTGATTTTGTTCCATTATATGTACCAGGGAAACCAACTCCGTCGATTGTGCAACAAGACGAACATGCAAGTCGATTACATCCAAATCAAGAGGTCATGATTCGGATTTCGTTTGTGCTTTCTACAGCAACCATGATATCTGAAAAAGATGTTATACCGCTGATCTATGATGATGGGCAGTTTGATTACGTTCAGTCTACTACAGATCAAGTGCCACTGAGACCCAATTTGGCCGCTAATAGCGTAGATGACAGGTCAATGTCAAACATGATTCACGCCATGGTCGATTCTTTGGTGTCTGAAACGCCAGAGAAAGAACGTCCTCAGGACGAAATTGTCTTCACTGGACGTCGCAATGTATCTTCCGTGTCTACTAAGATACAAGAAAACTCTGGCACCGACAATTTGTTCAGACCTAGGTCGCCTAATCTTATTTGGGGCACCACTGCAACTTCGGCTGATGCTGGATTTCGGTCATTCGGAGTTGGATCAAATTCTCCTATTCAACCAGTGACTTTTTCTACGGATAGTATTACCACTACTCCCACTACATTGTACGCAGGTGCATTCACAAACTCACCACGCCCTTCATCAATTCCAAATCCTTCGTCGGCATTTTCATCGCCTGCGGTCACTTCCCTTCACCCGACCCCGATCGGAATGACGACTACCGCTTCTATTTCAAATAATTTCACTTTGACGACAAATGTTGGCAGTAGTAGCAGCAGTACTTTAATTTTCGGTGCGCCGCCTCAAGTTCGATTGCCAAAGAAAACGAACGGGAGTAATGGATGGCCTACAAGAAAGATGTGATTGGCAACTACGCCTTTTTGTCAATTTTATCGTTTTATGGTGAGCCTAGTACAGTGAATTTGATTCCTTGTCGAAAGGATGTTTGTCGGTGGCGACGACAGGTATATTTCTTCACGAAAGGCACCACTAGTGGCTGTATGGCTTAGCAGCTTTGGTAGGGTGGATGTATGATAATACCACCAAGCAATAAACATCGCTTGAAATTTCTTAAACAATGAAAACATGAAAGGTCAAACTCAATACTCATGCGCATGTAGAATATAACAGGCAAGCAAACATGACTGTAGTTCCTTGTCTTGGATGCATAGCCGACCATTTTTTGGGAGCGAGCCACAAATGAACGACAAGTCAAAAGTGTGCCTGCGTCGTGACAGTCGACGAATGGGATCGCTTGGACTATATGTCCCCACAGAACCCGCAGAAAAAGATGGCATTTACCGCTCTACTAAGCTAATCAGTGGGTACATGAGCTTGAATATACATGAACGGTCTCTCGTTGCCGAATTGAGGCAGGCCCAGGGTGTGGCGGTTGCACTCGGACGATTAAGATCAGTCGGGACAAATGCGAGGGCCGTGCTACGGTTGCGCGACCCAACACGATATGGTACTGTAAGTTTGTCGCACGGACGTATGTATGTATTATATAATTACGGTATGTAGGACAAGGGACCTGCCAAGACACTGACTGGGAGAATGGCAGACTGCAAAATGGACAGACAGCAACTTAATGGCATTTTATCTGGAGACGAAAATATAAAAGACTTCAAAATGAAAGTTTCTATTGGCCGGACACCTTGCTCTCCAAATCTAGACAAAGTATCATTTATTTTGCCCTGCTGTAGCCGCTTTGGGTCTTGTCCGGGCCAAGAAGCTAGTTAAATAGAATTTTTGCCCTTCTGGAGTTAAGTTAGTAATAACTTATGTACAAGCTGTCAAGTCTGTCGACGACGCATGTGGTGCAGCACAATCTTTAAACTGCTCTTACTGAAGAACTTTATTTGTGCGTGTAACTACTGCAGAATGCGAGCTAATAATGCGACTCCTAGATTAATCTTTATGGGGTCAATCTGACGTCTTCATGATTTGTGTGAGAGCAGATGAACTAGTTACGTAGTTACCTTTTTTAACAAAGGGGTTAACCACTCGTAAGATGCTCGCAACGCCACAAAAGATGCAAGGATATTGTTATTATAACCCGTTTTATCTAGTAATACTGTTATGTCTCACTTGGCTATCGGCCAGTCAGTTAACCTTGTAGTTAGACGACTGCTAAAGCCCGCTGGTGCGCTTGCCAAAAAATCCATTGTCGTAAGAAGGGGTCGATATCCCCGATAACGAGGCTTTTTCATCTGCTTTGTTTCGCTATGTACATATGCATTATGGCGGTAGGGGGTTAGCAGGGTGGTTTGGCTTTCCAACTGTGATAGATTGCAGATCTCTCTTTCCCTGGGTCTGTCTGTATGTGAAAGTCCACCAGAACCCGAAAAGCAACGAGAAGAAGCTGTATATGTGAGCGACCAAGATATAACTAGGTGTTAAAAACAGAACACGGCGGAATGACCAGAGGCACGATTAGGATTAGGAGGCTGTGTGTATTGGTACTGTGTATAGAAAAGTGAGAAATGAGTTCTGGATGTAATAGCTTAGTATATTGGAAATATGGATAATCATCTACATATAGACGACTGTACACTGTGCTGGAATAAGCTTCGATTACTACTTACAACTATTTTTTACATATGTGATACCCCTGATAACTCAAAAAATATCCTCGAAAGCTGTGTATATAATATATATATATATATATCCTGAACCAAGATACTTTGTAAGCTCAAGCATAGCTTGAGTTACACATAGGTTTAAATGCAATCGAGACATAATTATCCTCCATTTGTCGTTGCTCTGCTTCCTCGCGTGTTTATGCCCTGTTTTAGGTCAGCCCAATGTGGAGCACCCAGAAGGCTTCAGCGTTGTCAGAAGGGAATTTGGTTTCCCAGATCGAATCACTGAAAAGTCTATAATACGACGAATTGCGACAGAAGCAGTATCAAAAAAGCATTGTGCTTTACTGCCTATTAGTAGCGTATTCATCCAAGCCAAAACTTTAAAGGATTCCTTCCCCTCGTCAACGCCTGCTTCAACCCCCTTGCGTCGTTGTCGTCTGCATGGTGGTGGTGATAATCAGCAGCCTAGCCCGATTTGGATTGCCTTAACTGGATCACCTTCCAGACAAAGGATATAGCTATATATATTCCTTTTTCATTTTACTTAAGTAACTGGTGGATGTTCATGGAGAACAAAGAGGCAATGATACTATCAGGATTTAGGCCATTTGACCAACAGTGTCATAATTACGTTTGCTCAGTATAGCATGCTTTCTGGATTTACAATAGCTCGGATTTTCTTTATCGAGGCTTTCATCTCCTATTCAAGCAGCTTCCTGGCCTTGCTGCAGCAACTTCCAAGCCACCCGAGGTCGCCCCCCGTTTGTGTCAACCCTCAATCTTCGTTCAACTGTATAATAGTACCAATTCACGAACTCATTGAAAGCTAAAATTTCAAGTGACTGGGATGACGGCCGGCCGGCCGGCCACACAAAGCCTATCGAAGCTGTTCGAGTTTTAATTGATTCCGGCACTGTGCGGACAGTGCAGCAGGAGCCTGTCAAGCTACCATTTGTAGACGCGCTGCTACTCTATGTATGTATGTACGTACATAATTTAGGTAGGTCCTCAATTAAACGTCCTTGCCGGAAGTGAACTATACTAAAATTTAAACACCCACCCACCCAGCGGCAGCGCAGCCAATGCACAATCAAGCCAGTCGATAAGTAATACGCACTCATCCAGAAACCACCACCTCCAGAAAAAAAAAAATAAAAATAAAAAAAAATAAGGGCCAAATCGTCCTTGTTGCAACTTCGGTATTCCGTTGTCGGTGTCCGTTGTCGTAAGGACAATACAGAGAGACAACTCGACTACTTCTTCAGTTGGTATCGTTTTGCAGAACGTCCTGCAAGTTTGGGAGGTTGGTTCGTGTTTTGATTCAGTGTGTTTTGATTTTCCCGTGTTCGTCGTGTGCCGAGCGTGTTAATAAGATAGCATCTGTCGAATTGCATTTCCACATCACGCGTTGTTTATAGTTTTTTATATATGTTGGTTATAGATCTATTCTCGATGAGGTTACGATGAATATTCACGCCTTACACGATCCACTGCTTCCGCCTGCAATTGTCCAGACTCAGCAGCAGCGCCAACAGCAGCAGCAATCGCAGCAGCAGTCACAACCACAACAACAACAACAGCCGCAGCAACAGACTACACCTCGCCTGCCACCTGTCCAGCAAGCGTCTACTCCAGCAGCATCAGGTCCGTCTTCGAACGACAATGTGATCTCGTTGCTTGGATTCTTGCCGAGTTCGTGGTCCGGCAGTGATGAAGCGTTGCGACATGCGCTCGCGTTTCGAGCAGAAGAAGAGCGACGGCGAGCAGAAGAAGAACGAACGAAGCAGGAGCTGCATAGGCTAGAGTTAAGAAAACGTGATTTGGAATTGCTACGGGAAGGGGTAAAGTATGGGATCCCTCCGTCGATGCTGCCGTTCATTTTTATCGGAAATGGTGTCACTGGTGCTACTGCTGAATGGATCAGAGATTATGTAGCCCGGATATGGCAGCAGCAGCAGGAAGATATATCTTTGGCTCAAGCTGCCTCAGCAGGTCCAGGCCCCACAACAGGTGCTTTCCCAATAGGAACCCCCAGTGGACCTCGCCGACATCACAGATCGCAATCAACTGAGAATCCAACTACGGGTATGCCAACAGCGATCATTCCTTCTGGAGCACATTTGGCACCACCTGCTCCGCCGGCCCCGGTATTAGTACCACCTCAACGTCTTCCGCAACAACCACTTCCACCAGCTGGCGCAACTCCGACAGTACAAACACAAGCACAAGTGAAACTAGATTCTCCTGTTGATAACTCGCCAATGGCCTCATCTTTATATACTCATCTCCCACCTGGTAGTATACAGTCTTTAACACCTATAGCAGGTCAGCCGCCAGCTATACCTAGTCGAGCATTTAAATCACCACCTGCACGGTCATCTACTCCTCCACAGCAGAATCAGCCTACGATACAGTTTTACCATTGGAAGCCGGCTACTTCTACACCAACGCAAAATAATCCACCACCAATCAGTCGCGAAAAGCAACAGAATTCTCAGCAGCAGCTACTAATGCAAACGTTTAATTCATCTGTGAACGCCGGAGGATTTCGATCACCTACACATACGCCTGACGAGCAATCGCCGAAGCGAAAACGCCAGTCGCTTGTGCTTGATCCAGTTCCTGGACCACTTTCAATCAGCAGTGCGCTAAATAAGTCTCCTGTTTTGCAACAGCCGTCATTACCTCCCATTGCATCGCTTTCCCCGAGGCGGCGGCATGGTCATACAAGGCATCGGTCTGAAGCTACACTGCATGGACACGAACCGCATATGCGAGTAGCACCGTCTTCGACAGGTGTACGAGGGCCACAACATATGACACCGGGCGGCGGAGGAGGTACACCAGGTGGTCATCGACGGACGGAGTCTGCATGGGAAGTTGGCTCAGTCGGAGTCCTTGCAGCTGCGGCAGAGAGCGCAGAACGAGAGCTTAAACGGGAGATGATGGCAATTCAGGAATCACATGGCAGTCAAAGTGGTACTCCGCAGCCTATTCCGCCACCGCCGCCTTGAAGTAGGGGTATTTGGAAGACTTTATTGGATTGTTGGCGTTGGGCTATACGGACAAGCATCATTCTTTTTTTTTATTTTTTGAGTTTTAGGACGATTACGATCTTCGGTTGTTTTTGTAACTGTATGACTTTGATGATTTTATTATTTGGGGGAATAATATGTAATAGGATGGAGCGCATTGTTATCACAAAATCGTTACTTTGATGGGGCATTTCTTTTAGACTGAATACATAAGGATGTATCAATGTTGGCGATGATTACGACGACAATAGTCAGTGTAAAGGCGCAATTACTTTGGGCTATTGGCAAATCTACACTTGTTGAAGCTCAAATCGGGGTTTATGTATTAATAGATCAATTTGATTTGAGGCCTTAAAGCAGAAGTCCCATCGGTGATTGATCGCCGAGAACTTACATAGAAGGCAGGTCGACCACACCCAATCTGGACTCGACCGAAAAAATTCTTCGCGCTGACGTGATGAGGCTGATCACGTGGACGAAGACTGGAATGAAATTCAGGAGGTGAGTCAGGGTAAGCGGTAAAGCCGCACGGCTGGACTAGGTTCAAATGTTTGATCGATGCCGGGTAATTGTTTTGTGGAACCAAGGCTCAAAGCCGAGGCGCGGCGGGCAAACCAAAGCAAAGCAAACCAAGCAGCAGAGCGGGAATATGTATGTATGTAGTAACTATGTATAGAGTGCGGAAACCGGATTGAACGCAATAAGGTTTGCGTCTAGTTTACTCGGCTTTACCCGGCTTCTATTTGAGGTACGAGCTGAGGCTCGAGCGACGCGTTGGACAACGGTGTGCGAAGCCGTTCAGTCCAAAATCAGCAGCGCGCGATTGCATGTTGTTTATG